>CAUYQV010186847.1:0-15340 GCA_963574575.1 Galagoides demidoff | reverse complement strand
TTTCTTTTCAAGTCCCTTGCCCACCCTGAGTTGGGATCACTTGTTCTTTTCTTGCTAATACGTTTGAGTTCTCTGTGGATTCTGGTTATTAAAACTTTGTTGGAGACATAACCTTCTCCCATTCTGAGGACTGTCTGCTTGATCCTCTTTTTAGATTTAGGTAGAAGACAATGGTGATGGCTTACTAGTATGACTTCAATATCTAATACATACATGGACTGTATTGAAATTTGTATAAAGTTCATGTTATTTATGTATCTAAATGTTCTTTTGGTTTTCTGTAACACATATTCATTTTATATAATACTAGATTATTTGGTTTTTTTGACTATTGCAAATGGGTCTACTAATTTCCCTTTCAGAAAAAAAGTACAAAGACATATTCTTTATCTTTTCAAAAATATAACATTCCTTTCATTCTTAGAATTTGAATTGCTATATATCAGAACTCCTTAGTAGTACCACTTTTTCTTGTAAAAGAAAAAAACAAGAACAGGATAAGCCTTAATACCATCTAATTGTGTGGCTGCTGTTTTCAGTATCTGAGTTAGTTTTCAAGTCCTTTTTGTCATTCTCATGACCTTTCCTGTGAAAATAGGTTACCTCGTTTTTCTGAGTATCAATGACAATGTCCTTGACTCCCTCTTGATAGTATGGAATTGAATTCCTCCTCCATTGAATGTTAACAATAAAGGATTTATTCTAGCAGCCCTAGAATGGTGTTATTTGAAATGGAGAAAGGAAGCCTTCTCTTTCATTCTGATTAGCAATGAGGGGACAGATGTACTGTTTTTCCCTACTTCACACAGCCTGAGAAGGAGCAGCATTATGACTGAGCTCCACCACCTGCCCGGGATGCTCTAACTCCACCATGTCTAGCAGGAGAGACACCATTTCTGAATATGGAAATCCAAATTTCAAGATGTCTTGGGTCTGCTACTACCCCATTCCCCACAGGAAAACACAGTGCAATTTCTTTCCCTTGGTACTAAGATTTTTCCAAAAGGGCAGGTTAAGATCAGAGCACAAGGAGAATGGGGATGTCCTGTTTGTCCTGAGTAAACAAAAGCCTCACATTGCATGCTAGCCATCTTCACCATTCAAGACAAGCAGACACCGAGACACCAATATTAGCATCCAAAATCATTGTTTTCTTTTCCCCTTAGATGAATATAACTTTTCAGTGATCATATGATCTCACTTTATTTTCTGTCAATAGTATATAGGTTGTGAAAATTTACACATATTTAGTTATAAGTACATTGATTCAGAATAAATTTATACATGATGAGCCTTTTTAACCTATTTATTTTTACTTTACACAAGGTATATTACACTCTGAGAGTATAGATTTAGAGTCACGTTAAGAACATTGAAATGCAAAAGCAACTTAGAGAATTGCAAAGACACCTAATGGATATACTCGGAAGTTTGTCTACTATTTATTCATTTTGTATTTATAGTCATTGGAATGAACAATCAGCCTTCATATGTCCCTCATACCTCTAGGTTAGAGTTACTTTTATTATTATTACTATTTTTAGAGATAGAGTTTCACTTTATTGCCCTTCGTAGAGTGCTGTGGCATCACAGCTCACAGCAACCTCCAACTCCTGGGCTTAGGCAATTCTCTTGCCTCAGCCTTCCGATTAGCTGGGACTATAGGTGCCTGCCAGAACGCCCGACTATTTTTTTGTTGCAGTTTGGACAGGACCAGGTTCTAACCTGCCACTCTCGGTACATGGAGCTGGTGCCCTAGTCCCTGAGCCACAGGCACCATCCTAGTTTATAGTTATTTAAAGGCAATCAAAGAGTCTGACTTTTAAAGAAGGAAGAATATAAGAGTAAAGATTTTAGAAATTAGAGATGAGGTAAAATGATAAGAGCAGATGGAAAATGGCATTGAGATCTTAGAGATATTTTTGATTAACAGATACAAAAAGGAATTCATATAACAAGCATCAAAACGTACAATTATAAAAGGACGGGGCAGAGAAATTGTTTTGTAGAGGACAAAGCAAGATTGTGTCAGATGGACATATAGTAAACGTAGGAGATCTTCTGTGATTAAGAATTGGTTATCCAAGATGAATTTTATTTACTGCCTACCATGAACAAACCAGACCTGTACTAGGAGCATAAAGGTGTAATACTTACTGATTATCTTTTCCACTGGCTAATGTACTCAAGACCAAGCTACGAGATAAGTACAGATGATCTGTAGGATGTACTCATGGAAAACATCGGTGAGGTCCTGAAAATCAGCAAATGGACTCAGTTGAGTCAAGTCAGTTTGGCTACCAGCCCTGCACCCACTTCCCCCTTCTTCACCCAGAGCCGCCCTGAGCTGGAGTAACCAACATGCACAGGGCACCCACCTTCCCCTTCTTCTCCACACAGCCGCCCTGAGCTGGAGTAACCAACATGCACAGGGGGGCAGCTCATCTGCCTCTTTGCAGCTCCACTCCCTGCGAGCCCACTGGAACTGCCCACACCGGGAAGGGCTTAAGGGCAGTGTGTGGGGGAGAATTCTTGGTTACTTAGTGCTGTTTCATTTTCTCTCTGTAGTTCTAATTATGAAATGTTATTATGCAATGCTCAATTAGCCCATTCATTCTTTCCTTTATTCATTTACTGAGCCAGAATTTATTGTGTGTCTACTGTGTCAGGCTCTCTGCTAGATGCTGAGATGAAACAAGAAATAAGCTGTGCATAAAGCTTGCAATATTCTAGAAAACAAACCAAAACAACAGCAGAATTACAGTCACTGTTACCGTGATAATTGTAACCAAGTTCAGGTTTCACACTGTGAAAGCAGGCAGGGGCAGCCTCCTTGGTGGTGGGGTCCTACAGCTGCCTGTGTTTGTGGAGGAGCCCAAACGTGGCCAAATAGTCTGCTGAGACCTTCAAAAATCCTGAATTATTTTATAGCAAGGAGAACCACAGTGGTTCTGAGAAGGTGCTACAATGCTTCTAAAGAAGGGAATAGTTCATTCTGAGATGGTAGTGGGGAACCACCAACTCTGAGAAGGTAATTGCAATTAGGCTCTGCTTCAGTCATGGGTATAGGGCAGATTTAACTTCACAATCAACTCTTTTTCCTGCTCCATATCTAAATAAGCTCTAACTAAACCAATGTGAATTACAAAAATTAACAGATTAACTGGTTAAAAAAATGCCAATTAAATGTGAAAAGATGACCTGTTTCAGAATTGGTAATATCAAAATTAATCAACATTGAGTAAAACTGACTTCACCCATCAAATTGACAATACAAATTTTGATGTCTACAGTTGGGATATGAGTCAGTGTTCCTGTTGCAAGGAGCATTTACTTAATCTGGATTATGCAGCTATGGAGTTTATTTTAAAGAAATTTGACAACTTATAGAGAGTCTGGGGAGAGAGTATGGAGACCAAGGACCTAAAGTGAAGCTCAGAGAAACAGTGCCCACAACCATGATAAGAAATGACTTAAAAAGAAAAATCACCACAAATGTTATTGACCCACAGAAAAAAAAACAGGAAAGAAAGAAAGAGAAAGAAAGAAAAGAAAACAGCTGTCTCCCACTCTGCACTTTAGCCAATTCTGAACCAGGGACTCCATAATCACTTCACCCAGCGTCTTGACTATCATGCCTTACTCCTGTTAACACAATGTGATTTGTAAAGCCTTCCTTGCTCAAGTCACCTGTCAGAAAAAAGGTTTTCTCCATGAAGAAGAATGACCAAGTTCAAAATGTGTACTAATAAAATGATATAATTAAACTACAGGCTGGAAAATGTATTTGCAGGTTATAGATAAAGGACCTATATGCAAATGCATAAGGACCTCCTATAAATCAGCAATTAACACCGCAAGAGTATATTTCGAAATAACTAAGAGCAAATTTTAAATGACTTACCACAAAAAAATGAGTACGTGATATGATGGCTATGTTAATCAGTGTGATTTAAGAATTCTATATTGTATATCAAGTCATATCCTACTCCATAAATGTATACAGTTATGATTTTAATTTTATAAAAATATTTTCAAAAAAATTAAAAATATAATACACTAAAAAGTTAAACATAGAAACATATAAACACCAAATTCCACATCTCAGTAGGTATATATCCTTAATAATTGAACAGAAGCATACGTACCCAAATGCTATTTGCAATACAATTTACAAAAGCCACAAATTGGAAATATCCCAAGTCTGTATGAATGGAAGAACGGGCAAATTATTGTATATTAATGTAATGGAATATTATTTAACCACAAAAAGAAATGGGGTATGCTACAACGTGAATGAATCTTCAAACATTATGCTAAGAAAATTAGTCACAAAAATTCAAATATCCAATAATTCCATTTATATGAAAGACTCAGACTAGATAAATTCAGAGAGACAGAAGACAGATCTATGGTTATTAAGTGTTAGGGGGATAGAGTGTGAGAAGATACTTCTTCCTGGGAAAGGGGTTTTAATGTGCAGAAATGGGAATGTTTCAGCATGAGAGAGAAGCAGTGATTATAAAATATTGTGAATGTACTAAGTACCACCAAATTGTAAATTTTAAAATGGTTCAATTTCTGTTATGTAAATTTTGGCTCAAAATTATTTTAGAACTCAGATGGTCAAAAGATTTGGATATGTGATATTATTGCCAATAAAAAGAAAATCAACATCACACATATTAGTTATCAGCAGTCAAATTTTACCATCCAGAAATAAACCAACTGTCTAACAATAGAAGAAAAGATAAAACACACACACACACACACACACACACTCAAACACACACTGTGGGTGATGCACGCAATGAATTACTCATCAGCAATAACAATTAGGTGCACTTAGTAGGTGCATCATGAAACAGCATGGATGCACCTAATAAGGTCACATTAATAGAGAAATGGACACAAACAATAGCAGAGTGATGCACTGTCATTACTATTATCCCATGAACTGGCACAACAGTAACGAAAATTAAAGTGTTTCATGTGGTAATGGAATCTTCAGTGTCTTTCTTTGAGTTTCAGTTGCATGGGTGTAAATAATTTCCAGAATTAATACAGCCAAACACTTAAGATTTGTATTTTTCTTTTGCATTAATGAATGTTGATATTTTTCTTTTGTTAGTGTGATTTTTTCACTTGTTTTTTTAACATAACTGATTTTTCTGACATTTAATTGCTGGAACAATAGTATCGCCGTTATTTTTCTCTCTGTAACAGATTTTAATATATCCATCTTGAATATATATTTTTCTGTCTTTTCCTTTGGGCAATTAGTATCACACTTGTGTCCACCCTTATTTGGCAGGCTAATAGTCACACACCTGCTGGTTTGTCATTAAATGATATAATTTCCTCAAGTGCCACCTGTGATACAACACATTGTACAGCTTTAATTTGAAAACTTTATGAATATTAAAGGCAAAAGCTACAGTTTCCGTGAATGAATCTATTTGGCTTCATATTCTACTCACCATGCCTAACCCAGGTGTTGATTTAAAATTCAGTAGCATAAAATGATTACGTATCATTTTAAATTATCTCATATTCTTTAAATCCTTACTGTATCTAAGACAAGCCCGGGAGACACTTCCTTTCCCATTGATCATATAGCACATTTTATCATTAAGAACTGAGGTACCATCATCCCAAATTTCATTCTAAACAAAGGTTTATAAGTAAGCCTTCCAGCAGGTGCCTGGTCAGGTTTGTGAAAAGGAAAAGTTAAATCTCCTGTATTCCAAGTCTCCTTTGTAACGGATCTCAGGTAATAGCTTAATTTTACTTTCTATGTTTCACCTGTGTTCAGCGAACATCCCTTTCAAGTCTCCTTTGTAATGGATCTCATGTAATAGCTTAATTTTACTTTCTGCGTATCAAAAATAAGGCCTATCAAAGACATGGTATGTAAGAAATTATGTAAAGCCATTTCACAGATGGTGGATAATAACAAGAAATTGTTGATGGAGACTAGTTTCTTTAACAAGCAAAGAGAAAAGACATTTAACTCTCCTTGTTGTAGATGATAATACCTAGTGTTTATTCAATTTCATGGTACTTCTACTTTACCCGAAAAAGAGATCAAGCATTGATGATAAATATTATTGAATTGGGATGCAGAAACTCATATCTATTTTATATTACCAGTGTAAAAAGTGATAGATGATAGATAAATAGATAGATAGAAATAGATAATCTGTAGGTAAGTAGATAGATATTAAAACTGCCAAGAATAAATACTGGCCAGCCGTGGTGACTTGCACCTCTAATTCTAGCACTCGGTGAGGCTGAGGTGAGAAGATACCTTTACCTCAGGAGTTCAAGATCAGCTGGAGCAAGAGCAGGAACCCATTTCTACTAAAAATAGAAAAATTAGTGCGATGTTGTAGTGGGTGCCTTTAGTCCTAGCTACTTGGGAGACTAAAGCAGGAGGATCCCTGGAGACCTGAGGTTTGAGGTTGCTGTCAGCTGGGCTAAGGCCATGGCACTCTAGCCTGAGCAATAGAGTGAGATTCTGTCTTAAAAAAAAAAATGTGATTAAGGAAAGGCACATAGTTGTGATAAGCCCTTTTCTGGATGATGTATATTCTTTTTCATTAATTTTTTAGTTAATCCTTAGGAAGTAGATTGTCCAATGGTAATTTTTGGTCTCAATTATATTGTTACTATGAAATGGTATAAGTGTAAAATCATTGGTTCAAATATTCATCATGTATTCATTTATAATTGTTGTTCATGAAATTTATATTTTTAGGCACTGCATTATTAGAGTAAGTTATGAATAAGATTGCCTGGTTTCCACATAGAACTTAGTGACTCAGAAAACAAACAGCCGGTTATTGATATATTCTAAATCCTTGAAAGAGATTAAGTTGATTCAGTATTTATTCACCCAACCAATATTAATTGAATGCTCATTATCCCTCACCCTAGCAAGGAAGCTGGGAGAATTGCCAATCTATGGAAACTTACACTAACATCATTCAAGCCCCCCAAATTTAACTGCACTAACAGTCTAAGTAAAGTTCTCACCACTGTGCCTAACACAATGCACAAAATTAACTTAGTTGTAGGGAGTGGGTTAACAGGATAACTTAACAAGTTAGAAGGGATAACTTGTCATCACAGTCCTCCTCCCTCCTTCCTCACCATCATCATCACTAATGCTGCACAATATATATTAAGTCTTATTTTTTCTGACATCTATGTACTCATAATTGTGTATTTTGTAATAAAACAAAATGGTTGAAATAACCATGAAATGAGCAAGAGTTTTTACTAATATCTCTTATTACATATTTTTAAATACTTTTAAAAATAATCAATTGAAAAATAATGAACATAATGATCTTAAAAGCATATTGCATAACAGAGCGCAAAATGAAAGGAAGTTGCTGTTAGCTAACATCTCTCCTACAACTGGAACTTTACCATGGAAAGGAGAACAACATAACCTAAAAATGTGTTCCCTCATATTAATTTGAAATAAAAAGAAATTTATATTTTTATTTTTTTAAAGGAAATCCAAATTTATTTATTATTTTATTATTATTATTTTTTTTGCAGTTTTGGCCAGGGCTGGGTTTGAACCCACCATCTCTGGCATATATCGCCCTACTCCTTTGAGCCACAGGTACCACCCAAAATTGTATATATTTAATGATACACTTAGAATATTTATATACAATGTATAGACAGTTGTCTATAGCAATGTTTTTCAACTTTTTTTTTTTTATCTCAAGTCACCCTTAAACCAAAAGTTAAACTTTCGTGCACACTTACGTTGGTCAAAACAAGAGCAACAGAAACAACATGGTGCTAACTGTGCTTTGGACTCTTCTAAACATTTTTGCAGCACACCTGAGATCCTCTGGGGCACACTGGTGTGCTGTGGCTCACTGGTTAAAAATCACTGGTCTAGAGTATACGTTTTCTTATTTTCTTGAATTGTTGAGAAGCCCATTCCCTATAAAATATCAATTCTGAGTCAATTATGGAAGAAGAAGAGAAATTAAAGTAGTAATGAGGAATGATGAAATTAATGCCATGTGATTTTAGAATCATTCATGCTAAGTTGCCTCGTTCTTGCCATTATTGACTTTGGGGGCAGATTATTCTCTGTGATAGGGGTGATCAGTGTGCACTGTAGCATTTCCTTGACCTCTACCAGGAAGATGCCAGTAGCAAACATCTTTATACATAGCTAAATATTCCCAAGGAGGGAAATATTGCTTCTTTGAAAACTGTTGACTTGGGAGAATTGTTGGAGAAGAAGAGACGTATGGTCAACTCGATAGAACCTCTGGCCAGAGAGGACTAGGGGCAAATAAAAATGTTAATTATTTACAATTAGTATTCTGCAATCATTTGGGTATAACCAAAAATATGTGTGGAGGATAAAACAAATGAGAGCAGTTAGAAAAATCACCAGATGTGAAAATAAAACAGTGAATATTCAAAAGAGAAGTGGAACTGGGCATGGTAGCCCACACCGATAATCCCAAGTATTCCAGAGGTTGAGCTGGGAGGATCTCTTAAACCCGAGATTTAGAGGCCACAGTGAGCCGTGATGTCACCACTGCACTCCAGCCCAGGCAATGGAGTGAGATCCCATCTTGGAAACATATAAAAAAGAGAGATAAAGACAGAAGGAAGAATAACTAACTGTGAGTTAGTGACAATAGAGAGTGATAGTCACAAGCTTTGTTTATTTCAACACTCGTTTAAATATTGTGCTTCTTGGATTACAAATATAGCACGAAGTTAGCAGACACAAATTTTGCCTAACTATGCAATCATATTTTTGCTTTATTTTTAAAAGATTAAAAATATGTATACTAAGTAGGTTATCATTACTTTTCTCAATTATCCAAACAGTAATTATCCTGAAAAACTAACCTTGATGAAACACCTGCTGTCTTTAAGAGGTCTAAATAATTTACCTGGAATCTTATCTGTAATTTTGACTCATTGTAACTATAAAAAATTTCCAACCTGTTAGGATATTTGTATTAAACATGACTTTCACCTAAAGGTATTTTTGAGGTGGTTAGAGGAGTAGCATGAATGTTCCACAAAGTGTTTAGTTTTAAAAAATAATTAAAATGACAACCCCATTAGTTTTATTGATATAGAAATATCAAAACAAACACCAACAATCAAAATTATTTTCTGTGGCTCTCTATGTTAAACTTTTAAACATAAATCTCTTTTTTATGGGAAATCATTCCTAAAGATATTGTACGTTTTGGGACAGTGGTAGAGAGGAGGCTGGCACCAGCTCATTCTGATACTGTATTCATGTGTCACAGGGTAAAGATATTCTATGTTGCTGGCACCAGCTCATTCTGATACTGTGTTCATGTGTCATAGGCTGGGATGAAGCCTGGAACCAAAGGCTTCCTCATGTGAGTGACATAGAATCAAGCCCTGGACCACCACGGCCCTGGAGCTACAGACAGGCTAGTTTCACTTTTCTTTACCCTTCTTTTTCTGGTCCCGATCCACTTTGAACACTGACCTACCTGGGGTCTCCTCATCACAACGTCAACCAGCAAGTCCTAAGAACACTCTTGGGAATATTTGTAACAAAAGATCCTAGAGACTTTACAAGAGGGGAAAAAAAAAAAAAAAACAATACTTCCCTTGGGTGCTTTACATTGGGAAATATTAGATCACCCTAAGAAAAAAAGAGTTTCTTTCAAGAAGAATAAAAATAAGCTCTTTAAAAAAAATGAGCATAAAACTACCAAACCATGATACAGAAACACTTGTGATTCAAAATATGTAAAGAATTTATACAGAACATTTTCAAACATCGCATAATAAGCATAAGGAATGCATTGAGCAAAATGACCATTAAAGACAATAAATAAATGGGCTTAAGAAGCAGATGCTTTCACATCAGGAGAGGCAGTGAATGGAGGATATGGAAGCGGACAGACCCTTTGAGCCACATGGTACTGTCAGTTCCACCTTCTGAAAAATAAAGCTACCCTTTTAATTAAGATGTGGCTCCCAAACCAGAACACCTGCCTTAACATGCTGGAATTAAGCTGGGCTCGGCATAGGGTATGATTTATATAGGTAGTTTGAATTCTAGGTTCATTGATGAAAAACATACCTTTACCATGCTGTAGAAAAATTGAGAATAATTTCTATCATGCCAGATAAGCTTAGCGTCAACATTACTACGAAATTTAGTGTCATGTTAGAAAAAAAAAAAAAAAGCTGGTTTCATCATAATCAAAATATGCAGATGGCTGATATTAGAGAATATATAAAACATATTAACGTTTCTGCTAATACTTTGAGATAGGAGTTCTGCTGCTAATTTGACTTGACCCAGAGCCACATGGATTCTCTGTTGCAACCTCACAGCAGATTGAAGGACATTTTTTTTTAACTCTTTCTTGTCTCTTAGAATCTATTCCTCCTCCCCTTCCTCTCTTGTCAGTGGCTCATCACAGATGATTGAAAAAGGAACAGAATTTCCTTGTTTTCCACTAGGCCCCCGAGGGCTACGGCTCCTAAGACACTACTCTGCACACGTAGCCGCTACAACCCGGCGATCTGTAATGCGGTGTGCGCTGATCTACTGAAAACACCACGTCTGGGTCTCGACTTCATTTTACAGAGCGGTGCTGACAGGGCGGCCTCATGACTGACCTTGGATGATGCTTCGGGGCTGTGCGAAGCTCGCCGCCGTGGGCCTCTGCTCCCGTTATCCTTTCAAAGCTCTGACATTATTTTTAATGCTACTGCTATGGGTTGAATTACATTCTCCTGAAATTCACATTTTGAAATCCTAACTCACCTCAGGATGTGACCTTATTTGGAAATAAGATGGTTGCAGATGTAATTACTTAACTTAAAAGGGAACAAACCTACTGGATTAGAGTGGGCCTTTAACCCAATGAATACCGCTGGTGTCCTTACAGAAATGGGAGGTTTGGACGTGAAAAGTCACACAGGGAGGATGTCACATGAAGATGAGGCAGAGATAAAGAGCTGTCTGTTATACCATCCCTGGGACACCAAATATTCCAGAAAATTCCCTGGGAGCTTGGGGAGAGGCATGAGATATACGTTTCTTCCTCGCTCTCGGGAGGAACCGACCCTGCCAACGTCTTGGTCTCGCACTTTTATCCTCCACACCTGGGACAGTACATGTCTCTTGGATGAGCCACCCAGATAATGGTACTTGCTCTGGGAACCGCAGGAAAACTCACACAAATGCCATCTTGCAGCTGAGGAGTTGGGGCTCTGGAAGGTCACAGAGATGGAGCCACGTGGAAAAAATGACACGGCCCTTTTCAGAGTCCGGTCCACGTAACTTTTCCTGCCTCCCGTCTTCTCATCTGAAAAATAAAAGAGGTCCAATTAGAGAGTTTCCAAAGTCTCTTTATAGTTTTTGAAAAAATGAATTTAAATATTTAAAAAAATTATTTTCATACTTAAAAAAATCCATCAGGAAATAATAAGTATATTAAACATGGCAAAAAAAAAAAAAAAAAAAAAAAAAAAAACCCTGAGGTCCCCAAAACTGGGAAAATTAAATGAATCCTAAATATTTCCACTCAGGTGGGCTGCAAACTGCATCCCAGGTGAGGAAGGGCCCTGTGGGGTCCTCTCTGCTCAGCTGCCCCTGATGCAAGAGAAGGCAGCTGCAGGAGACGGAGCTGAAGGGCTACAAGGGCCATTAGCCTGCATTTCATTAAGAGGAAAAAGGCTGAAAACGAAAGATGTCTTAGGAATGGAAAACTGTAGAAAAATTATCAAGTAGATCAATCTTGAACGTGAGGTTAATCAGATAGCAAAGCATTTGATGGATACTGGCTGCTGAGGGAATAGTTCCTCTTTCACTCCCCCAGATTTCCTGCCAGTGAATTCCCAGCCCGTTTGCTCAGTTCACAGAAGTCATCATGAGTCTCAGAAGAGGGACTTCTCTGATGAAGGATACAGGCCCCAAAAGTTCCCTCTGATGTTACTTTAGAATAGTGGTCCTCACATGGTCACATCACTGATCTCTTTTACACTATTACAAATTATTATGAAGCAAAAACAAAGATATTTATCTTATTGAAAACAAACTTAAAAACATAAATAGTGTGTCTACTAAATGAATTAAAATGAACAATAATACACCCATAAGATAGTATTATCAATTTATTTTCTAAATAATTTATTTGTTTATTTATTTATATTTTTGAGACAGAGTCTCACACTTGGGAAGAGTGCTATGGCATCATCATAGCTCACACCAAGAACATGCTCTTGGTCTCAGGTGGTCCTCTTGCCTCAGTCTCCCTAGGAGCTGGGACCACAGGCCCTCACCAAGATGGTCAGCTGGATTTTCTATTTTTACTAGAGATTGGATCTCACTCTTGCTCAGGCTGACCTCAAACTCCTGAGCTCAAGGGATTTACCCTCCTCAGCCTCTCAGAGAGTTGGGATGATAGATGTGAGCAACCACACCCAGCCAGTTTATTTTTCATAGAAAAGAAGTAAAAAATAGCAAGAAAGATGCAACTGCTTTACCCATTCTCAAATCTCTTTAATGTCAGGCTTAATTGGAACTAACTAGATTCTCCTGTGTTTTGCATTCAATCTATAGCAACATATGTTTTGGTTGCTGTATAAGATTAAACTGCAGCTTCAAACGTATATGTTAAAATAGATATGAGTATTTCAGTGTGGTTGTTCCAGAATATCTTGTGATTACTCTTTTTTTTTTTTTTTTTTTTTTTTTTGAGACAGAGTCTCACTTTGTTGCCCTTGGTGAATGACTTGGGAGTTCACAGCAACTTCAAACTCTTGGGCTCAAGTGATTCTCTTGCCTCAGTCTACCAAGTAGCTGGGACCATAGGTGTCCATCACAACACCTGGCTATGTTTTAGAGATGAGGTTTTGCTCTGGCTCAAGCTGGTCTCAAACCCATGAGCACAGGCAATCCACCTGCCTTGGCCTGCCAAGTGCTAGGATTATAGGTATCAGCCACTGTGCCAGGGCTGATTACTCTTTTTTGATTCTACATCAAAAGCTGACAAAAAGTGGTTTTCATAAAGGTTCGTGACAACTAAATCCATGTTAAGAACATCTCATACAATATTACGCTAAAATCCACTGGTCTCCCAGTACTGTGAATCCATGCAGCCTTTATTGGTTTCCTTGAATATTCACATCTTACAAATGTTGATACTTTTATTATACAAATAAAAAATAATGTTTGATAATATCACTCTTGATCACATAGGAAGAGTGTCTCAGTCCTGGGAAGCCATCAAGCTGATGATAGAAAAAACACATTTTCCAGATATTATTTGTGCCTCTAAGTTCACACTTTATAACGAACTCTAAATTATTTTTATTACAGTGATGGGCTTTCTTTGTTCATTTTGGAGGAATCATTTGCCAAAATGTCCAAGTTACAGTAAGCATGGTCTGTCAGTTATTCTTTCAAGTGGGCCAGGGGCCTGGATAATTACCTTAAATGTTATTAATGGGTACATTTTATAGTCTAGAGAAGGTGAAAGTTCATGAGAGGATCGATAGCCCCAAAAGACCAGGAGTGGGCTTTCTTCTTTCCCAGGCCACTTTTCTATAATTCTATAATTTCTATAAGAGTTGGAAATCACTTATTTTTTATGGCTATTATAAGCTGAGGGGTTAATTCTGATCCCAGCCGAGTCCATTTCATTGTGGTTTGGAGCTGCCTCCGTGGGAAGGGCCTGATTCCTCCTGTGTGTGTACTTGGAGTCCTGTACTTGGAGACCTGGACTTGTGATTATGAGGGGTGGCCTTGGGTTTTGAGAAGGAAAAGAGGGGGAATTAAAAAAGGAAGACCAGGAGAGAAAGAGGCAGTGAGGAGGGAGGAAGATGGAAGGAGAGAAGAAGGGAAGCCGAGCTATAGTTAGGTGGAAGCTGCGTGGCATGAGGGGTGGGAAGGGGTGATCCAGGCTGGAGTCAGGTTTCCCCACCTGACACAGGTGCCCTTGCTCAGTACTTGCCTGATAGCTGTCCTGGGGAAAGGCTGGTCTCTCACAGTCGTTTTCTTGTTTGTTATATGGGGTTAACAGTGGCAGAACTAAAGGAAATGCATAGATTATAATCGACCTATTCCTGGAACTACCCAATGATCAATAAAAGTTAGCTGGCTTTGTTAGTGATTTCTTTAACGGTACCAACTTTGTTCTGAGACTGTGACGAGATATTCTTTATGTATCTGGCCCTTCTCAGCAGTTTCTTTATATCTCAGGAATGGTCCCCTAACCTCACTGGGTCATTTACTTTGGGAAAATGGTATTTTAACTTTGATAAATTACTTTAGATAAAGACAGCATCAAATTGTGATTTTTCTGAGGCACCATGAGTTTTTCCGAGATGGTCAAGCAGCGTAGAGAAGTCAGAGAACCCTAACCCTGACCCAACCCTAACCCTAACAAACCAGCAGGGAACTTCAGTTAGCAGGCTGCTCCATGAGCACAAATGAAAACTAATTAAGGTGGAATCTGAGTGATTGACAGGAGAGGTAACAGAAAGGACACGCCCACTCGGGAGGCACTGGACTATCACTTTAATCTTCTTCATTCTCATATTCCCCAAACATATTTCACCAATTATCCTCTAATTCTTGATTGAATACCATGTAGCAAATGTTACCTAGGGCGGGAAATGCAGATGAAACAGGTGAATGATAGTTCCCGTGGCTTCGCTTCCTAGGTTC
The DNA here is from genome assembly GCA_963574575.1 of Galagoides demidoff. Classification (NCBI taxonomy): domain Eukaryota; kingdom Metazoa; phylum Chordata; class Mammalia; order Primates; family Galagidae; genus Galagoides; species Galagoides demidoff. The sequence goes on along the minus strand of CAUYQV010186847.1, from coordinate 609 downwards.
TAGCACCTCTTGTAGATGTGATTCTGCCTGTGCCCATTTCACATGTCTGTGTCCTGCAGATGAAAAGGCCAGAAGTCTCCCCGCATCACTCTCGCCTGGTGTGTTTGCTCTACTGTGAATCTTTGTCAATCGTCTCTACCTCCACTAAACGTCCATTGGGTGTCCCAGACTTCTCACAGGTTTCTAATCAGTCCAGTTAAGATTATTATCAGCTTTTTCTCAATTTATTTCATTTTTCTTAGGCTACCAAGTTTGGAAGCATTTACCATTAACATTTTTAGAATTCTAAAGCCTATTTAAAGCCATCTTTACTCCAAGAAAGTTTTTTATATCAAGAGTAAAAGTTGGCTCGGTTCCCGTAGCACAGTGGTTACAGTGCCAGCCATGTACACCGAGGCTGGAGGGTTCGAACCTGGTCCAGGGCCTGCTAAACAACAATGACAACTGCAACTAAAAAATAGCCTGGTGTTGTGGTGGGCACCTGTAGTCTCAGCTACTTGGGAGGCTGAGGCAAGAGAATCGCTTAAGCCCAAGAGTTGGAGGTTGCTGTGAGCTGTGATGCCACAGTAAACTACCAAGGGTGACAAAGTGAGTCTCCATCTCAAAAAA
>CAUYQV010186846.1:0-47630 GCA_963574575.1 Galagoides demidoff | reverse complement strand
CTGTGGTCCCAGCTACTTGGGAGGCTGAGGCAAGAGACTCGCTTGAGCCCAGGAGTTGGAGGTTGCTATGAGCTGTGATGCCATGGCACTCTACCCAGGGGGATAGCTTGAGGCTCCGTCTCAAAAAAAAAAAAAAAAGAAAACAAAACTGAGTCCACCCAGGGTCACTGTACCTTTCTCAGAGAGTTCTGCTTCCTTTTCCCTTAGCCTGGGCAGTTGGGGGACCCAGCAGACCCAGGCAGAATCTGAAGTCCAAGATCAAGGGCCGTGCTCGTCTGCCTGTCTCCAGTCCTGCTGTGTTCAGTAGCCCTGTAGACTGACCTGAGTACTGAGGTGTCTTCAGAGCAGTGCTGGGCTCCACAGTCACTCGCTGTGGACGTCTGAAAATACAAGCAGGGCTTCCTCTGGCTCAGGTGGTGACTGTATGCTGGTGAGTGCGCTGCCCTGCAGAGCAGCGAATCCAGAAGATTTGCTCCTGGACCTTGGGTAGGAGTGGGGAAGTCCAGTGTTCTGGTCCATCAGAGTTTTTGGGATCCGCCCTCCTGCTTCCTTTACCCTGGTGCTTTCTGAGCAGCTGAGTCATTCCCACACCATTATGGGCGATGAAGTGCTTGGAATCTGGAAACCTTGAGCCCAAAGTACTTTTTTCTTTAAATTCTTTTTCATTTACTATGGGGATATAGATCTATGTTTATCCTGCTTCCTAAGAGGATTGTATTATTTTAGAGTTGTTGAGGAACTTTGAAAAGTTAAACCCGTATTTTCTAGATGATGTTGCTGAAGGTCACGATGGTGAAAGGTCCCATTCAGCATCAGACAGTTGACAATGACAGAACATTGGCACAGCTGCTGCTTCGCCCTCCCTCGGCCTGCAGGCTGTCAGAGGATCTTATGCCAGTGAGCACACAGCACAGATTTTCCTTAAAGGTTCCATTTCAAATATTCTACCCCCCCTCCCCGGGCTAGATACCGTTGTCACATTTCCTATAGCCTTAGACCCACTATATGAGGGTGACTTCTGTTAATGAAATAAAAGGTTTGACTCTCAAATGACAGTGTTAACTTTTTTAGGTATTATAATAGAAATTTGTTGGGAGTCGGATGAAACCTGTGACTCTTCTCCCTAGAAAAATCCTTCTTACATATACACATACGCTTTGCATGCCATTTCAAGGGCTATACAGACCACTTGAAGCTCCCCAGTGTCTACAAAGGAGAGACGGCAGACCCCTGATCTGCAAGGGTCCATGTCAGTGTTGCTGGGAGAAGAGGGAAGCCCCGTGGCGGACATGGCAGCCAGGTGCCTGCTGGGAGCACTCAAATCGTTGAGCACTACAATTACAAGAAACTATTCATGCTTCACACCCCACCCTTTATCCTGACAAGACTGTGTGGCCAGTCCGTAGTAATGCAGTAGTATTTTCATTTTACTCGTGAGAAAATAGAGGATCAAAATGTTCAGTTTCCCTCCGTTGGAAAGTGACAGAACCAGAACTAAACAGACCTGCCTTTTTCAGTCTAGCCCTTATCAATTACACTGCTTGCAATTTTGTCTCAGGATGCTTTCCCACAAGAACTACCAAGTGCCAACCTTTTCAACTGCTGATCTCTTTAAGGTTTTATTAAAAAATAAATAAAAATTCTTGAAGAGCAGTGTCAGAAAGAAGCTTCTGAAACAACCCAAAGGAGTAACAAACCTGGAGCTATTTTCTGGGCTCTCCTTTCTCGAAGACCCGGGGGCCGTTCCCAGAACAGATTAGCTATGACTTAGGCTGAGTTCCCCGCAGGCCACATCCCGCAAAGACCAATGACCGGGCCCTCCTCACCATGGCAGTTTCCCAAGAGTTTTCCCCAAGCACTGGTACCTGACCTGCAATTATCAGAACTTCATGACTTTGGATCCCATAATTATCAGTTTCAAAAGAACAAATGGATCTTTTCTATCCTACTCTGAGTTATCGCATCTTTTAGGAGACAGAACACCTGCCAAAATCTTAGAAAACAATGCTAAAAGGGGAGATAGGAGAGCAAAGGGATGAATCTCCCTTATTTCACAAGGGAAAAGGATTCTAAAGCTGGACTGTGGGACAGCATAGAAAGTCCATTTGTAAGTCTGAGATTTCAAATGTGGTACTGGCGACCCTTTCTGTAGCACCCCTCACTAATTCCACCCCTGCAGAGTAAGTTCAAGTCCTTCAGGTCTCCCTACTTACAGTCATTGGAACTATTGCTTATACAATAGCTTGGATAGAGAAAATGGGGAGCTCCGTGTGGTTTTCACCGTAATATGAGTTATTCTTTGGTCAGGGGACAGTTCATTTTCTCAGGGGAAAGTGAGTTGAACCAGAATGCTGTGAACACTTGCTGGGAGACGGTGATAATACGGAAGGCAGCTCTTTATGGGGAGGTGGAAGATCAAAAACAAGCTTTATTTTCATAACGACATCAAGGGAAGTCCTTGAATAAACATTCTATGTAAACCTAAAAATTCCCCTCCATGAAGAGGATGGCATGTCCCAAAGTAGAGCGGATAAGGACCCCAAAAAGTCCACCCAACGTGAGGGATTTGAGAAGTGACGTTAGTTACTCTTACCCTGAGGCACAAGGGATACCTAGAGCCAGCATGTGTGTCAATCTCTCCTGGATAAGAGCTTGAAAAGAAGGGCAAAGAGGAGAGGGAGAATTGAGGGAGGAATGAGAGTTGGTTTTGATAGGGAAGCGTGAGAAGAGTGTGATGGCTCTGGGCCCCTGAAAAAGGACTGTGAAGAATGATTAGCAGCATCCAAACGAAAGGTGGGGAATCTGGGAATAAACACCTTAACTCTCAACCTGCTCGACACGCCTCCAAACACATGCAGGAGAGCCCCTCTTGCAGAGGACATGTCATTTAAAGCTTGCTGGATGACATCCCAGAATCCATCAATAAATTATTCCAGAACTGACACCATTAGCTTCCCCTAAGAATGGCAGAAAAGTGCAAGTCCCCCTGGGGCCTCAGCTGTGTTCCTGAAGGTCTACTGATCCCTCCCCTGGGACCAGCTCAATGGGCCATGGAGGGAGCTACCATCTTCACCCTACTGAAGCGTCCTCGCCTTCCTCAAGAAAGGGTCTGTGTGAGCCTGCTGTGAACTTGAACCTCCATTTTTTACAATTGGTCAGAGAGGTATCGAAGAAATTGTTAAATTGGAGCAATTTCTGAGGAGCTAGAACTGGATTAGTGGTGTGGATGCCAAATCCCAATCCAGGGACTGATGGAGATCCAGGAAGATGTTATTACCAGTTCAAGCAAAAGGAGGGAAGTTCAAACCATGTCCTGAATTTTAAGCTCAAATTGTTCCTTTCAAAGACTTTGCCTGTGTTCTGATGATTAGTCCTTTCTACTTTTTGGTTTGAGTGTTTTTTCTTTGTAAAATGCCCCATCAATACAAAGCTGCTTTGTCATATTAGTCTTGGATAAAATGTTCTTACTGTGCTAAAAATCTATATTTGTCCTTTTTTTTCCTTTTCATTTTAAATTTTCACTTGTCTATTAGCTCCACGTCTGAGAACAACTGGGCTGGTTCCAGTAGCTTCAGCTGATTTATAACATTATATCAAAAAACGGTTCCTGGTAAGAGGCATTTGACATTTGACAACTTTTCCCATATCACCACGTGTCCTGCCTATTTGTACTGTTTTGCCCCCTTCCTGTGGCAAATGGGTGTTCTGAAAACAGGTTTGGTTTGTGAACACCTCCCAGTCCTCCAGGCCTCCAGGGTGATGCCCAGACACAGGCCTTTTCTTCTTCCTCTCCCTTCCTGCCATGATCTGCCAGGATCCTCATCTTCTTCCTTATTTCCAGATTACTGCCCCATATCACAGTTTTCTATCTGCAGTGAACACATGGAAACAGACACTACTGAACATTTCTTCTCTTTTCACAAGGACAATGAGATGATATAGAGACAGGGAAAGGAAGGAGACGCCCTGACTCCCCAGCAGGACATGTCACTGACCTGCAAGAGGAATCCATTTGGTCCTTCCCTGCGTTTCCTCTAGGGGTTTGAAGGGCCCATCCAGGGAATGTGTCCCCATCGAGGTACCAAGATATTTCCAAATGCCATCAACAGGGACAGGCAACACCCATGAGATGTAAGGGAGGAGTTCCCTGTCCAGCTGGGTGACTTCACAACCTTGTTTCTCAAAAATGCCTCCTTTGGGGATGCCCCAGGGCCTGACTGTGGCCTGTATCTATATTCTGAGCTGAGACGTAACACGACATTTGACTCTCACAGAAGATTAACTCTTCTGAATACTCCTTACATCTAGCCCCAACCCAACCCATGAAATAGCATGAAAGTATCCAAGGCCCTCATGAAAACCCCTAAGGCTCTCTTCATGAGGGGTGAAATCAAGGGTAATTGTCCATCCCCACGGCAAGTTTCAGCCTAACGGGGTACTCCTCACCCCATGCAAGAACTTCCCAGAGCAACAGTTCCTAACCAAGGGTTCATATACAGTGTGAATATATATGTAATATATATAAAATTATATATGTGCATATATATATATCCTTAGAAGTTTTAGGGGCCTAAAAATATGGATCCAGGTATATATATATTTTTTTCTTCTTTCCCTCTTAGGATACTTCCTGTTAACTTTGGGTTAAAAAGTGACTTTCTTCTTCTTTTCTTACATTCAGGTTTTTCAGTATTTCCCTCCCCTGTCCCCCTTCATGCAGGAAGAACTAGAATGACCTAAAAGGAAGGGCCTAGAAGAGAGGTGCAGCTTTGTGGCCCACACCACAACAGAGACAGGAAAAGAGAAGCCTGCAGCTTCCTACCCTCTCCCAGGCTATTTCTAGATATTGGAGTGTGAGCGTGAGATGTTCTTAACCCCAACCCCTTCTCTAGGCTCTTACAGCCCTAAATCTGACCCCAATCACCTTCACAGAGACTGCCAGCCTTCAACTTAGAGATCTGACATTGCCGTTGACATCTATATCACTTGAAGTGCTGCCCAAACACTTCTGTCACCTAGAAACACTGACCCAGGCCTTGCTCTGAGGTGCACACTATGTGCGGCCTTCCACTCTGACTCCTCTATACAGAGAAGAACATTTGGGGGAAATGCCTTCCTGCCCACCATATCTTTATTTTCAAATCAGCTAAAAGCCATCTATAGAGAAATGATACATTAACCCTATCTTAAGATAGGTAGACAAAAGGCCCAAATCTTAGGCACTGCAGCCTTCCTGGGTGATGGCTGGGAGAAGCAAAAAACAAACTACTAATAAGACATCCCCACAAAAGCAGCAGTAGTTTTCACCTTCCTGAGCATTGTATGACCACTTCCCAAAGGACACCTGACAGCAGGTCTGAGTAAAGGAAGCAGAGACAGACGATGAAGGCTCTGGGCCTCTGAAAGAAGATCTCAAAGAGATCAACTGCAGGGCAGGTGGTGAAGTCAGAAGACAAAGGACCTAAACTTTCTGGAAGTCTGCAGCAGGCCCTGGGAAATGCCCCAACACAGGCTGAGATGCCACCTGTAGAGGTGGCATGTCCCAAAGCAGAAGGGATGAGAATCCATAATCCACCCTCAAGTCGGTGACTTCAGAAGCAGCACCCAGCACTCTTCTCAAAGAGGGCTAATACGTAGAGCCCCATAAACCTCAGGTGACATTTCTAATCCCCAGGGAACTCTCCTCTAGGACACAGATTACATGCAGAAGTGGAAAGTAATGGATTTTCTCTGACCATAATGCTAATTATCTGCTTTCTCACCAAAAGAGCTTAAAGTTGACTTTGACAGGTTGGAGGGGAGGACACCAAGGCACGGGGCCTGCAGAACTGCCACACAGATGGGCGAGAGACCAGAGAGGAGGTGAAAGAAAGCAAGATGACAAGCTGGCACATTTCCGAAAGAAATTTAGCACAAATCCTGGGGAAAGATCCTAACCATACTCTAAGGATATGGGGGAGGCATACCCCAAATCAGACATAAAAATGACTGAGAGCCGCCAATATTTCAGAGATTTTGGAAGTAACTCTGTTCGTACTCTTTTTGCAAACAGAGGGTTGTGTGGATCCCGTAAACCCAGGCACCATTCCTGCTGGCTACTGCACTTGCCCTTGGGCAGTGGGTGAAATGTCAACTGTGGGTCTTTTTCACACACAGTTGGGGTGGCCCTTGCTGAAGGATAGTTAACCTGTGGTATTGATAAGACAAAACGTGAAGGCGATTGTTGACTAAAAGAAAGCCTTAGAAACTTTTTTAGCATTGAAAAGGGAAATGAAAGAACTAGGTAATAAACCACCACCCTTCACAAAAGCTCCAGAGAAAAAGCCCCCAGTTTTAAGCATGGCCCCAAAATACTGACAGCAGGAAAGGGTGGACTGTCTTAGAAACAGGCAGAAGAAGAGCTGATCAACAAGCTAACAGTCAGAAGTGATACTGGTTACCCCATATCAGGGGAAAGTAGATCCTTGGAACCCTGGACTTAGATCTTTGTCAATGGATCATCTCTTCAGCAGCAGCTTGGAAAGGCAAAGATGGAGAAAGGGTTTTTATTTCACTTGCTATGAGTTGTGTGGCCTCTTGCTAAGCATGGCTGAGAGCACATGCGGGCAAGAGAGGGTCATGTGGAGGTGAAGGAGCCTAAAAGGAGCCCCTCTGAAGAGTGCTGACAGCATCCATAGGGGTGGAGGAGCTGGAACACAGCATCCAATCCCTATGGACTCAAGGGCGTGTTTGGGGAAAGTTCCACCTGGAGGCCCCAGGGATGCCATTTGCAGCAGAGAGGCAAGCTCCAAAGACGATAGGATGAGGTCTCTAAATCTGATGGTTAAATTATCTTTGATCAAATTACAGTGATAGTGCATAATCCTGTGTATGTATGTGTGCATGGGTATGTCTGCATGTGTGTTGTTCAATCCCTTTAATAGATACATATTCAAGAAAAGTAGAGGAAATATAATCATTTTGCCCACAGTATATGCATGTATGGGAATGAGGATATAGTAATCCCCTACATAGTAGTCTTGATATCATCTACGTAACACTTTCAGGGAAACCAGAAACTTTATCAGTGTGAATCTTTAACCACCACCCACTTCACTGTCCCTCATACCCCTAGTATCATTTCAGCCAATCAAGCAGCTGTGGAGCCAAATTTGGAGTGATCAGAATTAGTCTTCCTCCGATATAAACACAGAGGGCCCTGCCGAATCCTGCTTGCACCTAACTGCAGTCCATCTTGTGAGTGCAGTGTCACAACCCCTGTCCTTTGCAGGGTATCATACCGTTCTCAAAGCAGAGGGTTTAGAGGAGTTGGCTTCACGCATCTTCCCCCCCCACCCCCCGCCTTGCTTCTTCTAGCCTAGCTCGTGGCACAGTCAGGCTCTCAACATTCACTTATCAAGGAATAAAGGGGAAAAGGGAGAAAAGGGAGGGCGTTGGAGAACAGACAGAGAAAATATATTTGTGTATAACAACAAAAGGGAGAGAGGATGTTGCAAGAAGACCCTTCCCTTCCCCTTGCGAAGTGCTCTTACAGACCCCCAGCCTTTCCCTCACGTTATGCTTGCTTCCCTCCCACCCCATACCCTCCTTTTTATTGACCTGTTCTCTTCACTCTAAGTGCCAATCAGTCTCTTCTAGTGCTGTTCTCTTTCTCATTCTCTGCCTATCTTATCTGTTTCTCTGATTTTTTTTATTTGATATCTTATTCTGTCATCTGATACCTTGTTTTTCTTTTAAATTGGAATGCCAGGCCTCAGGAGAGCCTACGGGTGAAAGAGGAGCTAAGAGAAAGAGAATCATAGAGTATCGCTTTTCCCTGCCCTTTGTTCCAGTGGTCAGAAAGGTCCAGTCAAGGTTGTCCTGTCTCTTCTCCCTCTGGGCTTCTTTAGTTGCCCTTTAGATTTACCTGTTGCCATGAACTTGGGAAGCTAATTCTTTCAGGTGCTACCCAGCTTTCTGTCCTCCACTGATCTACCTCAAAGAGGCAGCCCCAGGCCCTGATTTTGAGAAAAAATGAAGCCCCATCTTCTACAGACGCCAACAGGTCCCCCTGTTTTGTTTCACACTCTTGCTTCCCCAGAAGCTGACGACTGAGAACAGCATGTTCCCATGTCTAGCCTTGGTTCAGAGCTGTCTAAGCACCTTTTAAAGACATACACAGAGGCTACCCCTAACTAAGGAGTAAATCCTTGGCTCCCACGTCTAGCTTTGCCCTAAGATCAGCTTCACTAACTCTGAGGAACTAGAGGCATGTCTAGACACACGGGGGTTGTTTTCTAACTGGTCTTTCCTTTTAGGTAAGCTGAGTCTAAAACTTTCCTGACCTTTTCTTAGGTCCTGGGTCTTCAGAGCCTGCCCACTTTTGACATTGAATAGAGTGGGACTGTGCCTTGATGGGTGGGCTATTAGGCAGATCAGTAGAATTTCTGTTCTTCCCTAAAGGGAGGTCAATAGCCTATTACTAAGAAACCAAAATCACATCATTATCATAATTTCTTAAGATTAAGTGAGTGCCCCTTAGGGTCAAAAGGCAGGTAAAAGAAGATTTTGAGGCTAGAAAAGTAAAAAAAAAAAAAGCTAGACAGAAGTAGGTACATGAAAAATGAATGCCCAGAAAGTGGGACCATACTTAATATCCCATTGTCCCAGTCTTACCCCCCACCTGGCTGCTAACCCTGCACCATGGACAAAGTGTCTCTTGGGAACAGCCCGATGGGGACAAAGGATTTTATCAGTCAAGTTCTAGATTGACTTTTGTCCTTCCATCTTTATTCTCTTTATACTTCTGACCCCGTGTCTTTCTGACCATTTTTTCTGGCGTTATCCCTTTCCTTGCACTCCCTTGCCCCTCTCTTCGTCGCTTCACACCCCTTCTCTTCTCTGTTTCTCTTGCTCATTCTCATTCCTTCTCCTGGCCTCCCAATCTGTGCTGTGACCCACACCTTATAGAACAACAGACAGCAAGAGGAAGGCTCTATCGACTTCCCCTCGGTGCCCCGTTCTCTTTGCCACATCTTGTGTTTACATCAAGCTCTTTTATGTCTCCTTCAAATCCCATCACCATATGAGCTCTACTTAATGTGTTTACTTCATAGACAGTAACCTTCATCTTTGTCCCTCAAAGAATGTTCAGTTCCCATTTTAGAAGGTTGCTATTGAAAGGCACCTTTCTTCTTCCTCTTAGATCTGATGCCATCTCCAACTCTTGTTTCAGGAAGCTTCCCCCGCCCCATCTTCCCACCATCTCTGCTGCTTCCCACGCCCAGCACTAGGTCAAAATGATTGCATGGTAGGAAACATTTCAAGGACCAACCTGAATCCATGCCAGCTGTTCACCTTGTGAAAGGACAACCCTTAGAGTTTTATGCAGTTTTTCTACCAGGTGAATCCTAATGTGAAAATCCCTCCACCTATTAGAAAGCAAAGTTAGTTGCTTCACTGGACAGGGTTTTCTTTGAAGCTAATAGCTATCCCTAAAACCTGGCAATGAGCCCAGCGTATGGTAAGCTCTTTATAATTGATTGAAATAATTTCTCTAAATGCATAAGAAAAAAAGTGAATTTTCTACAGTATTCTAATCTAGATTTTAAAAGAAGTAGGGGAAAGGACATGTGGTGGTGCCATATAATCCACAGCATGGAGTGTCTTAGTTGGGTGGTGAGAAGATGGATGAGAAATGGAATAGATACACTTATAGGACTTGGTTGGTTGCAGTAGAATGTGAATTAGGAACAGATACTCATTTTTTATGACCTGAACTATACCCGGGAATGGAGAAGATTAAGGAGATCCCTAAAGGACTAAGAAGTAGGTTTTCTCCAATAGCTATAGGCAATAGAGCTACCTCTTAGGAGGGCACAGAACTCAATATAAAATTAGAGACCACCTGCCCTTCCTGGGGTCCACATTCAATTATACATATTCTCCGAATTGAATATCTCCCATATAATTATTTTTTTTCCAAAGTAAAGCCTGAGGTTGGAGGTTTAATTGAAGACCACCACACTATTGGTGGACTTCACAGACTTGTCATCCCACGTTCAGTCTCAGGCCGGAATCTCTTTCGGCCACACCCTACCTGGGGCAGTGTAGTTCCAGTTCAAGTTCTTAGCTACTCAAGTTTTTGAGTTTCCAACTCAATATTTTCCAGGGAAAACCTCTTACAATGGAGGGTCCATTAAAAACTCAATAGTCTCTACCACTCCCTTGAAACCAAGTGTAAATAAAGTTACAAACCAACATTTCTAGAAAAGGCCGGCTGCTGAAGGTCTGACTGAAGGTCAGAAGGGAGGGCTCACACAGCTTCTTGACAAATTCTCTGATGTTTCTTGGCAAGGGCCATACAATTTCCTAGCTGTATTGCCAAGTCTTCCTGTGAGGTCTCAGGGGTTCTGGGCACGGCAGTTCATCCAGCAAAGACAGGCCCAGTTCCTCTACACATTCACTTTTTAAATTATGAAGTCTTTCATGTATCAGAATCCCTACCACATGCCTCCCCACTAAGCTTGGCAGTGAGGATCCAAGAAGATAACTTAAGGAGCTAATGGTTGTCACTGGTCCCCGAGGCCCACTCCTGCCTGAGGAAGCTTCTGGAAGCTGTTTCTTCTTCACTTCACAATACATACAGTGTGTCTGCCTCTTCAAACAACCCAAGTTGCTATCTTGCCTAACTCCTTCCTGCCCCATATAATTGTTCCTACAACTTTTTTTTTAAAAAAGATGGTAAAATGCACACCATAAAAGTCACCATGAATGACATTTAGTACATTCACAATGTTGTGCAGCTGCTACCATCTAGTTCCCAAGACCACTTCTACCACCTAGGAAATCCTGCACACATTAAACAGTTACTCCCTGTCCTCCTGCCTTCATGCCCCTGCCTCTGGCAACCACTAATCTACTTTCTGTCTCTATAGATTTGCTGATTCTGCATGTGTGACGGAATCCTGCCACCCAGCTTTCTGTGGCTGGCTTCTTTCACTTAGCATGCTTTCAAAGTTCACCCGAGTGTAGCATCTGCCAGCACTGGCTCCTTTTTATGATGGAATAGTGTTCCATTGTATGCGTATAACATATTGGTTTATCTGCTCAGCCATTGACAAACCTTGGAGGTGCTTCCTCTTTTTGGGTATTATGAATAGTGTTGCTATAAACATTCATGTACAAGTTTTTGCTTGGGCACCTACTTTACAAGTCCGGGCATGGGATGGCCAGGGCATTTAGGAACGTTATGTTTAACTTATCCAGAGACTTCCAGACAGCCTTCCACGGTGGCCGCACCATTTTACATTCACACAAGCAATGGGTGAGGGCTTGTTTCCACCACAGTCTCACCAACACTTGTTATTTTTCATTTTCTGATGACAGCCCTCCAGATGGGCACAAAGAGGTAGTTCATTGCAGTTTTAATTTGCATTTCTCTAATGACTAATGACATTGAGCATCTTCTCATGGGCTGTTTAGCCACGTACGTATCTTCTTGGGAGGAAGTGTCTTCCCGAGCCCGTTTTTAAATTGAGTTGTCTTTCTGTTGTTGAACTGTAGGAGTTCTTTATATAGTCTACTCTTAGACCTTCATCATATATATGATTTTAAAATATTTTTCCCTATTCTGTACGTTGTCTCTCATTTTTCCAATAGCATCCTTTGACCCATAAATATTTTTAATTTGGGGTGTTGGAGCTTAAAAAATGCTTTTCCTGCATTAATTGAAATGATCATGTGGGGGGGTTTTCATTCAATTAATAGTGTAGAACACTGATTCTTGGATGCAGAACCGTCTTGCATTCCGTGGGAAAGTCTCTATGTACTTTCATTACTCTTTGTTGTTCCATCTCCCGTTATCTATTTCTCCTAGCACGTTCCTGCTGCCTGTGTGCACACAGCGTCTCCAGCCATTTTTCTCTACATTAGTCACTCTCTCAGTCAATATTCTCTCCTGCATCCCTGATATGTTTTTCTATTGTCATCTCAAATAATTGCCTTCTATTTCACTGTCACAGGCAGGCTAGAACCTGCTGAGCAGCGGAGGGCAGAAGGACTCCAGGAGAAGGGCACTAGTTAAACGCCGGCTAAGGGGAAATGAGGTCACAACGTCCGCCTTTCCCATGTCCAAGGCTGGTGGGTTAAGGACGCTGCCCTGTTGCCACCTTGTCGGCTTATGCTGTAGAGGAGTGGGGAGAAGGGTTACCATCTTCAGAGGCGTGACACGGACTACTGAGAGTTATGTCTCTGTGACAGCACTTGGGGAATTTCGGAAGCAGCAGAAAAACCTCACTGTTATAGAGATAAACTAAGCCCTGCCAATCACGTATCTGTGCCCACCATCGGGGCTTTATTCCCTTAGGTGAAGGGCCATGGACCTTCTTAAAAATTAAACACTCTGGCCTGTAAGTTGTCAGGTCTCTTACAGGAACAAGTTCTGACAAGAAAACAGAGGTTCAGGGGCATGATTCTAGAAAAATAGGGTGAGCACCCAGAAGAGTAGTTGGGGAGATCTGTAAACAAGCTCCCCCCTTTTACAAATGGCCCAGAGGGAAGGCTGAGAAGGGGATCCAAGCAGTGACACTGTCTTCCACAATTAGGATGCAAATTCCCCTTAAAGGTCAGCGTGCAGACTGGTCTGGGACGGGTCACAAGACACAAGTTTCAGAAAAGACAGTAGAAAAGCTTCTCTTCCAAATGGCAAGCTGAGGTTGCAGGTTCTGCCTAGGCTACGCTGAGGCTTTTTCCAGTTCCATCGGCAGGGAAAGAGCAATAAGGCATTTCACAGTCTAAATTCCTCACCGTGGGTGGGGCCTCCAGCTCTACATCTTTCAGCACAAATCTATGTGCCTGGCCCCGATCCTAGATTCCTCGGATTTGACTGCTATGGTCACTCCCTCTCTCTTTTCCTTATTTATTTTTTCTAAAATCAGATTTTGGTATCACCAAAAACTCCTGAATTCTCATAAGATCGCTATGTCTGGGGAGGGCCTACCCCCTAACCCTAAACAAAATAACTGTGAGAAATTATAGCAGAATCACTTTTTCAATCAAGACTTCCTACTGTAAATTGCCACTGACTCCTCATTTGTAGTCCTTGCTTGTCGGATTTTAGGTGAGTGAGCCGCTGACGATCAGATCTGCCCGGAGGATGGCTTCACTGGTAACGCCATGATGGCTCTGTCTTTGCCCAGGCCCTCCGCCAGCCAGGAGCGTGACCAGTTATCCCTCCAGGAGAGACAGGGGAGTCAGCAACAGGGAGCCTTCTGGGGGAAGCCAGGAGTGGCTGAATCCCTTCACCCAAGGAGGAGAGCCCCTCCAGGGCTCTTCCTGGGGGCATCTAAGCACTTGTGAATTTCATTCAGCCTTGAAAAAAAAAGCTATTCTTCAATAAGTCTTCAAGCTTTTCTAACCTCAGGGTGATTCTCTTCAGATGATTGAGGATGGAGATGTAAAGGGCTGGTCCTGGTGCCTAAGAAGTGAAAGGAGGGCTGTGAGAGAATATAGCCCCTCATTTCACAAACTGACCTTTTCAACCAGGAGGACCCCAGTAATGCAGGGCAGGAGCTACTAACAGCCAGAAGCAGCCCACCCAAAGGCAGCCAGGTCCCAGGCCTATCTTAATGGGGTCATGACTACAGCAGTGAGGCTGTAGGGGGAGTGGGGCTGAGGGGAGTCAAGTTTCAGAAGTAGTACCAGGACTCTTATCCATGTTAAGCCTGACTGAGAACATTCCTGATCATTTTTTTTTTTTTTATAGCAGAGCCACTTAGTAGCATCTATGCCCATTACAGGGCATTTAAATGGTACCCAAGGCTAGGCCTGGATTTTAATCTTTTAGCTTGACTGGAGAGGCAAGCTGATGGGGGAGGGGGGCGCATCTGCCAGCACTCACCAGAAGCAGCTTGTGCAGAGAAGACTTAACATAGCAGGCCTGGAGACTGCTACCCTTAAAAAGACTGACTTTCAAAGGCGGTGCCTCACTGGGACCTGGGAACTTGGATTTAGGGTTTCCACCAGCCTAACGGATAACAGTAGCTCACTGTGCCTGAACTGTAGGTACAAGTAATCTGGTTTGTGCCGGACACTTGCTCTCCTTCTACAAGTCTGAGGTATTGATACATGGTAGGCAGAGTGTCTAGTTTCCGATAAAAACACTGGGCACTGAGTCTCTAATGAGCTTCCCTGGTAGAAAATGCTGTCACAGTTCCCTGCTGGAGGACTTAAGCATGTCCTGTGTGACTCCACTGGGGAGAGCTCTGGACTCTGCTCTACGCACCTCTTCCTTTTGCTGATTTTGCTTTGTAGCCTTTTGCTCTAAGAAATCATAGCCATGACTACCCCTATGTCTGAATCATGGGACTCCTCCTAGCAACTCATCAAACTGCAGTGGTCTTGGAGACCCCCAATATACCATCTAGATAGGCTTTTCCTTCATTAAATATTATACCTCAAAACATTTGGGGGGATAAACAGTTTTTGGAGGGGAAAACAGTTTTCTATCCTTTGGTCCCAATATATCCCCCATCCCTTCCCACTTTGGCTCCATTTAGACACGTCCCTAAAATTACTCATTTTTTCCTATATCTCATTTCCCTCCTCTTAGAATTACAGAAGGAAATTCTTTCGAAAGAAGTTCACCAACTACAACAGAGGTGACCGGGGCCTATCATTTGCTCCAGAGACTCTCCCAGGCCGTAGCGGTGGTCTCTTCCTGCACGCTCCTTTCTGACACCGTGGCCTTGATTTCTCAGTCTTCGCTGCCTTCTTTTACTTTAATCTCTTTAAGTTCATTTCCTTCCTCTCCCTCTGCTGTGATATCATCTACATTTTTTTGCCTGCTCTGAAGCTGTCTCGGAATCTATTTCCGTGTTCTGTATTTATCTCTGACCCAATCTCAGTACTCGAACGTGTGCGCTCTTCTCTGACAGCTAAATGCATTTTAAAGACAGCTTTTCCAGGAAGGCCCAGAGAAATATTTGACTCGTCCATTTATGAGCAAAGAACTTCTTTGGCTCCTTTTTCACTGGGCCCCAGTGGGTCAGAAATTATTATCTGGGTAGGAACTATGCCCGTCAAAATCTGCACGCTACCCCTGGCTGCCGCCAAGCTCTCCCAGATTTTATCAGCAATGATTCAGGAACAGACCAAGCTCTCCATCCTTCAACAAGAAACATCAAGGAGTGGGTTCAAGTCCCTACCTGAAGACCTCTAAATGTTCACCTTCCCAAAGCATCACCATGTGTTCAAAGACTTGGAAATCCCATGCCCTGTCTTTGGCTGGCCCCTCCTGGGTCTAGGTGACTGAGACACCGGCAATGGTATTAAAACAAAGGAATAATGACTTTCCGCCCAGCCCCTTTTCCAGTCAGAATCGTGTCTGCAAAGGCAGAACCCGAATGCTCTATTACACATGCTGCTGTCTCAGTCCCAAAAGGTTGTCTGTCACTCGTGGTCATGCGTCCAGCACTTCCAAACAGGGCTTCCAGGCTTCCTGGGAGGATTTCCGACAAAGACTCCAAGGCTTCCTCGTAGAGGTTTTGGGATTTTATGTTAAGACTTTAAGGGGTTTCTAGCATGAACTGCAAGACTTGTCAAGGTTTCAGAAACTTTCAACTTGGGGTTTACAGATCTCCCTGGCAGAGGCCAAACATTTATCCTGTTGGCTTTGTAGAAGTCTGGGGCAGCAGCTCCTACCAGCAGCTTCTCCAAGCACTCACAGAGTAGTTAATTATTATTGATTAGGGAGGCATCTATCGGGACATGCTTTCCTCAGCTGCCACCGTTCTTCCTTCAGTCAGCAAACATTTAAAGACTACCTACTATGTTCTAGGCACTGGGCTGGGTTAAGCTTACAACATAGCATCAGCCTTGAAGAGTGCACACATGTAGCTCCTTCTACGACACCCTAGTTGGGGCTGCTGCCATCTCATTCTGTCTTCAGCTCCCACAAGACCCCTAGTCCTTGCAGCCTTGGCTTCCTGCCAGGCGGGCCAGTTTAGGGCTAATCTCTCAGTTCTATGGCTAAGGAGCAGCTACTCACGTACTCCCTGGCCGCAGTTTTGTTCCAAGCTCTTTTAAAATTTTGCTACAACCGCCTGTGGAACAGCATTAGGAGAGCAGCTCTCTGTCACCACATGGGTGACAATTCTCAGGCCCTCTGGCACTTGTTTGGTTACATTCGGAGGCAATTGTAGGGATCTTCAAACAACAAGCATCTGAAAAGGCCTTTTAGTCTGATCGCCAGTCCAACTCAGCTATACTTTTTAACTTAGCAACCATACTTTCCAGGATATTTTCAAATTTATTCCTGGGAATGGTAGCATCCTTCCTTACTTTCCATCCCTGGCCCATTCAGTCTCCCCCTTCTAAGTCAGCCTTAATTCCCAGGAATAAATTGTTGGTTCCATAAGCCACAACTGAAGCGAGTTTGCAATTCTGGCTAGGTCAGAGAAGCCCTGATGGGGTGGAAAGTACATGACATCACAATGGGTGGCACTGCTCGGATAGAGGAACAGTGACAACAACCAACATCGATGGCTGGAGAACCGCTCTTATGATCTTCAGAGATGGAACTCATTCCACCTGCCCAACATCTCTGAGGTAGGTACTACTATTTCATCTTCATTTTACAGGTGAGGAAACCAAGCAGGTTTTAAGTAACTTGCTCAATGTCACACAGCTGGCATAATAGCAAAATGTGAACTCTGACAGTCTGGCGGGAGACGCTGAGCTCTAATGCCTGCACCTGTCCACGCTGACTGGAAACTTCCCTGAGACTTTATTTCCCATCACTTTTTTCTCTTCGTCCTTTCAGATTTTCTTCCACGGTAGTGGTCCAGTGTCTGAAGGCCCCCTTGGTCACAGAGAGCAGGGATGGTAGAGCTGTGTATTATTCCTGCCTTCAAAGCTCCTGGGACAAAACATTTTCTCTCGTTTTCCATCCCTGGCCCATTCAGTCTACCTCTTCCAAGCTGGCCTTAATTCTGCCCCCCTCTCCCAAACATAAACCCCCGTGGACAACTTTCTTCCCTTCCCTCAGAGCTGAGAATGGAAGGCAAGGACCTGTGAAGCAAGAGAGCCAACCCCCATGGTCGGAGAGCTCCTGGCTGGTCTGCACCTCAGTGTCTGAACCCATCTGTGCTCTGGCATCTTGGGGGCTCTCTGATAACCCCTTTCTTGCTTGAGATCCTTGATTGCCCAGTTCTCTGCTAATGGTCTCCTGGACTGTTTGTCTTCCCACCCCAGCCTGTCCACTGTCTGTTTCCATCCTGTTTTCCTCCTGCTTATCTCTGGAATAGTTTTTTCTCCATTGACCCTTTCTGTGTGTGTCTGGCTGAGATGGTGTGTCTGTATCTGTTCCTTGCCTACTTTGTTGTTGCTGTTGTTCAGGGGGCCAAAGGGTAGAAGCAGCTCACCACCCTATAAAATCCATTCTTTGGTCACTTGGTCGAAAAGCCTTTGCATCTGTCTCCAGATTTCCGAACTCTTGCCATTCCTGCCCCCCAGTGCTATAGCCATAGGATTAATTTTTTCCCTAAACGTGTTCTGCCCTTCATGGGTACAGTTCATTCCTTCTGCTGGAAAGACTTTACCCCCCAAACACACTGTTTGGCTGACTCCCACTCAAGTTCAAGCCTCAGACACAGCTCCCTCCAGGAAGGCACCCCTGGCCCAGGTTACCCCCACTGCGTGAGCTCCCACCCCATGTTTCTACCGCTAAAGCCACGAACACATGTTCAGCTCCTGCCTATTTACCTGCGTTTCCCCCCTTAGCCTTCTGCTCTTGAAGACTTTCTTTCAATAGAATACAGTAAAAAGACCGCTTTCGACACCCTTCCCAACCAACTGTATGTACTCTGTCCTACATTGTTCTCTGAACGGCTGGCTCTCTCTTGATTTGGGATTCTATAAGCTCAAATATTATTTGCTTCCTCCTCCAAGTCCCAGGGGAGTTAAGTCCCTGGAAATTGTTTCTTCCGGGACAGCTCATGCAGGCCTCTGTTCAAAAAAAAAAAAAATTAATCATGGAAGAGGGTGAGTTTGGGTAAGGATTTCATGGAGTCCTTCCAATAACCATCCTGGTGGCTCCAGGAAACTTAGAAAAAACCATTTATTGATAACTCTTACCCACCACTGTTCCATAACAACGCTGTGCATTCCTCGAGAGGAGGCACAAAATATAATTTCCTCCTCCTCCTTCCAGTGCCCACCAAAAAAATCGTCAAAATGTATCTTTCATATATGTGTATATATGGTATATATGTGTATGCACGTATGTGTACGTATGTGTGTGTATATGTACATATTATCCAGACGTAGATCTTGACAGCTCTGCACAAAGAAGCTTCATTCATATGTGTGGAGCAGGAATAGGGATGTGGTTCTGGATGACAGCACCGGGACCCTGGCTTTTCTGGCTGCATTGGAGCAATTGTGAGTTGGATCATGGGCTGAGAAGACCTAATCAATTCTAAGAACCTTAAAATCCAAGATGTGAAGTTTATATATTATCCTCAAGGAAAATACCTCCTCTTGTAGCTGGAGCCAAAGAAAAACTCTACCATTGCCTTGTTAGGACACCCCAGAAAGAAAGGTCTAAGAGAACAGAGGTGTTCTCAAGGAGACCTCAAAGATCCACCTTGGAGGTCCTCCCCATAGTGACTCAGCTCTTAGGAATTTGTAAACTTAACCTCCTGGGATCCTGTGTCCCAGGGCCATCTGTAGTCTCAAGTACTTGGGAGGCTGAGGCAAGAGGCCCTGCTGATGCTTGCTTCCTCTTCTGTGGAAGCTCGTTCTGTAAGAGCTAGAACCTGCTTCTCCAGCTTGATTCAAACTGACCGATGAGAAAGATACCCGTGGGCCAGAACTTTTTGACTGGGGACAAAAAGGAGAAGACTGAGCCGGTCGCGGAGTGTGTCCATTTTGAATTCTTCTGTGCCTCGCTCTGCTGGCTGAAATGAAGCCCTTGCTCTTCTAATCGTGGCGTTTGGGTGCTTTTTCTCTCCACTGGGCCTTGTCTTCCTGCAACGTTTCAAGTGACAGCCTATTATCCAACCCGTAGCCCTGTTTCTAACAGGGACAGTGGTCCAGCCAATCCACATAGCTTCGTTTCTTTGCAGGTTCCCCAACCCTAGGTGTGGACCTTGTATGTTTTCAAGTTTTGAATGCTGGCTTTACCACCAACTAGAGCTTCCAGGAGGCCCACCCTGCCCTGGTCTTCCTCTGGGCAGAGGCAGCTTCCCGCAGCTGATCCTACACCACCTCCAGGCAGTTGAGAGCTGAGGATTCCCCTCTCCATTCTGCCGGCCGCAGTGCCCTAGCTGACTCGTCCCTGGGATGGTCCCGTGCTCTAACTCCTTTCATTCAGTAGCTCTCCCAGGGAACTTAGGCAGCACTGGTGAAGTTCAGACCCCACCGTAGTCTTCTTTTCCATCATCTTCTTAGGCTTACTCTCCCACAAGAGGCCTAGCCTTATTTTGTGTAATTTTGAAACAAACAAAAAAAGGATTTCTTAAATTTCAGATTAGTATGACGGTACAATTAGGTTACAATGTTTGCATTTGTTGGGTAAGGTCCCTGTTGTAGTTGTGTCCTGCCCCCAGGAGCTGTGCCATATACCTTTACTTGTACCAATTAGGTGGGGGCACACCAGTCCCCTCCCTCCTCTTTTTACTCCCGTCTCCCCTTCACCCCCTCCCCCTGCACTTTAATTCATTAGAGTTTTTCTCTCATGCGGGCATGTATTAGTTTGTCTGCTGGCTTCATATTAGTATTGAGTACATTGGATACTTGCTTTTCCTTTCCTGTAATACTTTAGTATGAAGACTGTGTTTCAACTCCATCCAGGTTAATACATAAGATGTAAAGTAATAAAAGGGCTTTTTAAGGAGGTGTTTTTAAATCTTCCACTGAAGTTTTCCCTACTTTTTTTTTTTTTTTTTTTTTTTTTTGAGACAGTCACACTCTAGTCCTCAGATTAGAGAGCCATGCCATGGCATCAGCCTGGTTCACAGCCACTTCAGACTCCTGGGTTCACGTGATCCTCTTGCCTCCAGCCTCCCAAGTAGTTGAGACAACAGATGCCCACCTATAGGAAGGATAGGGTCTCACTCTTGCTTAGGCTGGCCTGGAACTCCTGAGCTCAAGGGATTCTCTGGCCTGGGCCTCCCAGAGGGCTAGGATTATAGGCGTGAGCCACCTCAGCTGGCCTAAATTGTGTTTTTAAAATTGAATTCTCTCTGCATGTCTAATAGCTTTTGCCATACTCATAAAGAGATGTATGGTGTAGTTTTTGACATAATTTGTTCAAAGACAATAATACTACTATTTCTTCCTTCTTGCATATGTATTTGTATTTTTGATTTATTTTCAACCTTTTTGGAAGCATTTTATGTGTATTTCCTATTTGACAACATATTAGCCTATTAGAAAGAACAAAACCTCAAAACACTGTCTTTTCATAGGCAAATTCAGTCCATTCACATTTCATAAAATAATTGCTATGCCTCCCTTTATTCCTTCCATACTACTTGGTTTACCATTTACTGAATTATGCCTCTATTTGCTTTTCCTTCTTTTCCATCTATTCTCCCCTGTTTCCTTTGTTGATTTAGAAATTCTTCTGTATTTTTCCATTCTATGGTTACCGTCCAATTCTTGATACTCCTGATTAAATGCATGTTTCTTTACTAGTAAATATAAAGGTGTGAGTGTTCCTCCACTCCCCCCCCCCCCAAATTCCACACTTGTCACAGAGAGCTAAACATGCTCAGTTACTCAGACATGCCCGGCTTGGGGCAAACAGCAAGTGGGCTCCAAGCCGAGAGTGGGCCTCCCGGGTTCCCGTCAGAGTACTTGTCTTCACTGATGGGCCACTTGACACTCGAAGAATTTTGTCACTCATACTTAGAAACCCCACTTTTCAAGTTGGAGATGCCTTTCTCAGACTTCACATACCTGTTGTCAGACCTCTTCGAAAAGGTCAACTCAGGACAGATTTGAGAGTGAGAGGATAAAAACGTTGCCCCAGTGCACTGTGGGACCAGGAGTGAGTATAAGAAATGGGGCAAATGTGCTCAAGGGAAGTTGAGGGATGACATCTGACTGAAGGGCCACTCCACCTGGTACAGGAATCTATCTCAGCAGGCAGAGAGGCTCCCGAAGGCCAAACCCTCTTGGGGGACTGTGTCTTAGGCATTCATGGTGAGAAGGCAGGACAGGTCGCAGCTGGAGGAGGAGGTGGTGGTGGGCATGGAGGGTGGAGAAGGAGCCCTGCTGAAGGGGGCAGGGCTTTAGCCAAGCTCCCACTCACACAGGCTTCATGACTGGGGCTTTCCTTAGGGAGGAGGTAGGATTTTGACTAGGGACGGAGGGGACAGTGTCCTCTGTGTTTCTCTGTGACTGAGGTGTGTTCCTCTCAGGGAGTGTAGAAAGGTATAGAGGCAGTCAGGTCAGCTTTGGATTGGGAATGAGGGACGCTTTTATCTTTGGCCCTCAGCTGGGCAGTGCATATTTAGGAAATTGAGTCAGAGACTGAGTGAAACTCTCTATGGCCCCTGGGGGAAGACGGATTCCTGGTCAAACACCCAGCATCCAGGACCATAGACCCACATGCACCTAAAAAGACAGTGGGGGTCCAGAGGCCCCCTCCTCATTGTTTACAAAGAGCCTTTGAAAAGGAAAACATTCTAGCCCTAGTGTCTTAGACGAGTCCACAAAGAGTTGGGGGGGTACAGATGAGAGTAAGACACACGGCTAAGAATGTCGCTAAGACCCCAGTGTTGGACATTGGTGGAAAAGCAGGAAGAAGGCTACTAGCTCTCATTAGGTGAGCACTGACTGCGATAATTTGCCCTGAGGGACGGTCCTCCTGTACAAGTGTTGTTAACACTCGTGTAGAGATTCAGAAAAAAATCAGAGGCTCTGTGTTTAGACAGCTTGCCCAAGGTCACACATCTAACAGGTGGCAGAGCTTAGGTGAAAGCCGTCCCTTTCTAATTTCAAAGCCCAAGTCTCAACCTCTGGACTATTTTAAACACTTCAGTAGCCTTGATTCGGAATCTGGCCTTACACTCACCAGTGAAGGGGAAAGTAGCCCAAGGAATGAACAGAATAGAGAATTGCAAAGAATGTGGGTGAGGCCTTTGTGGCAGGACAATCTGCTCCCAATTCACTTAGATACCTACTATTCTTTAAGTACAAACAAGTGTGCAAAGTGGGTTGGCTGGCCTCTCAGTTGGGAGTTATAATGGACAACTTAGCCTCCTCTGCCTCCCAAACCATGGTCAGAACCCTCACTAAACCTTTCTGCAGACAGTCCCTCTCCCCCTCCCCTAAGCTGCCCATGCCTCTTCCCCTTTCTGTTAGAATTTCAGGACATTGGGAAAGCACGTGTAGTGAGAAAAAGATGGAGTCTGTCAGGCTAGGGTCTGGTGGGTTTGGGTCCTCCCTGACCTGAATTCACCCTGTCTCCCATTCTTACTGTTTTGTAAATTTAGCCCCCACCCTAAAGATGCCTACCTTGATGAGTTTAGGTGGATTAATTTAGGAGATTAACTTTTGAATTGGAATGTTGTAAGAGGTCATTGAGATATGCTGATTATTATTTGGAATAGAGGTTTGGATGGTCTTTGCTTTGAACTTTTATGTACAAAACTGTAATTTTGCCAATGGAAGGAAAGAACAGGCTTGGCAAGGCTACCCTTGAGAGGATACCCACAAAAAGTAAGGTCTAAGAGAACAGATGTCTTCTCAAGGAGACCCCAAGGATACACCTTCAGAGTCCTCCCTATAGTGACTCAGCTCTTAGGAATCTGTAGACTTAACTCCCTGGGACCTGGGAACTTCCTCTTCTGTAAAAGCTGGAGCCTGCTTCTCCAGCTTGATTCAAACTGTCCAATGAGAAAAAGGTACCCATGGGCTGGAACTTTTTGACTGGGGATAAAAAGGAGAAGACTGAGGCAGCCCGGGAGTGCAGCAATTTTGAATTCGTCTCTGCCATTGCCCCACTGGCTGAAATAAAGCCCTTCCTCTTCTAAACATGGGTTTGGGGGCTCTTTCTCTCCATTGGGCCTTGTCTTCTTGCAACACCCTCACTGTTCTTCAGAATCCCACTACTGATAAAGTTTGGTGGACCTATCCCTGTCTCTGCGTATTGGCTGACAGTGACAGGCGGCGCCTGGACTCTCTTCTCCCAGTAACAGTAAGGTCTAGGGGTTCTGGGGTGCGTCCTCAAAAGAGCTGACAGATTTGTTTTTATCAGATTGTCAAATGGCTTGGTTTGTCTCCCCCCACCCCCATCTCTCTTCCTACAGTCTATTCGTCCCTGGCTCTCTTGAAATTGGAAATATCTTCCAAACTCTGTTTACACTGTAGAAAATACAGAAAATTAAAAAGGAAATAGAAAACACTCATCAGACATCAATCAAAAGTAAAGTATTTGGGCAGGTCTCCCTTTCTCCCTCTACCCTAGGAAAGCATAAATGTAAGAAACACATTTAATTTTTGTCTTTGGGGAAGAGTAAAGCTAGTCAAATTGTGGGAAGGCATTCAAGTTTTGTGGAAGATATGTTGTCTCTGCTGTTTAAGCCATTAAAATGTTCAAAGGACTCAAACAGCTTTGTAACTATCATATAAATAATAAAAGGATATTTGGCAGGGGCGCAGTGGCTCATGCCTGGAAGCCCAGCACTTTGGGAGGCCAAGGCGGGTAGATTCCTCTGAGCTCATGAGTTCGAGAGCAGCCTGAGCAAAAGCAAGACCCTGTCTCTAAAAAAATGGCTGGCCAGGCATTGTGGCTGGCGTCTGTGGTCCCGGCTACTTGGGAGGTTGAGGCAAAAGAATCGCTCGAGCCCAAGAGTTTGAGGTTGCTGTGAGCTATGACGCCATAGCACTCTACCCAGGGTGACAAAGTGAGACTCTGTCTCAAAAACAAACAAAATAATAAAGGGACATTTGAAAAGATCATCGGTCTTGATAGTGAAATAATAGGAAAATTATTAACTCATAGTTTTAGTAAGGGCTAAAACCAATCTCTCTCTGTTCTCTGCTTTTTTCCTCTCCTTAATCAGGGGTTCTCAACCTTCCTAATGCCGCAATCCTTTAATACAGTTCCTCATGGTGTGGTGACCCCCCATCCATAAAATTATTTTCGTTGCTACTTCATAACTGTAATTTTGCTGCTGTTATGAATCGTAATGTAAATATCTGCTATGCAGGATGCATTTAGGCGATCCCTGTGAAAGGGTCGTTTGATCCCCAAAGGGGTCTCGACCCACAGGTTGAGAACCAGCTGCCCTAACTGACCTGCTGAAAGGCACCCACAGAGTTCTGGTTTTGCTTCTAAAAGAGAGCCCAACAAAAAGGAATGTAATTTTTTTCACTATTATTGCTAGACTTACTAAGTCTGCCTTTTAGAATTTGTCCTGATAGCCTCAAGTAGTTCCTAAAGACAACAGGGGCAAGACAAACTCCAGGACTCAAACCTGCCAAAAATTATATCCTTAGGGCAAGATCCTCTAACTGCCGTTTCTGCAGAAGAGAAGGAAGGATCCAGCAATTTCACACAGCTGATTCTATTATCCACCCTGCCAAGAATAGCAGGAGGGACATGACAATTCACAGCACCCTGTTAACTTGCCTGCAGCCCCACCTCATCTTTCATTCCCCCCTCCTTTTGATTCATTCACCAAATGAGAAGTCTGAATAACTGGCCTTCTAGGTCAACACACCCCTCCTTTTCCACCTTTGTGTGGGTCCTTCTGGAAAAGTAAACTTTCTATCCTAGACTTCATCTGCAGAATTTTTTCTCAAAGCCTGAAAAGCACCTACTGATCTTTTGAC
Source organism: Galagoides demidoff (assembly GCA_963574575.1). NCBI lineage: Eukaryota > Metazoa > Chordata > Mammalia > Primates > Galagidae > Galagoides > Galagoides demidoff. The sequence continues at coordinate 22,802 of CAUYQV010186846.1, read as the reverse complement.
TCTAACACATTTAATAAATAAGTCTGTAATCAGTAAGTCAATGTTCAGTTAAAAGGCTTGTAAATATGGTATTTGTTAGATGCATGAATTTAATGAGTGTAAACTACAAGTACTGGAGAGTGTTGCCTCCCCTGCACAAAAGCCCTTTGGCCCCTAGGAATATCAACTAAGATATGCGATAGTGTGGGGAAAACACAGCAGAGAAGATGCTAGAAGGAGGGGCCAGAAACAAGGCAGCAAGAGAACAGATGCCCCTGACAACACGAGGCCACACAGGGAGGGGGCAGGATGGCCACTGTTGCTCAGCCCGGCTCCTTCTGTGCAGGTGACAGGGGAGGTAAGACAGAGAGGCGTCTGCGCAGGGCCGCAGAACAGAGCGCAGGAGGGAAGGGGAGGGAGGGATTGTTTCACTGCCAAGGGGGACTAAGAGGTGAGAAATGGGCACCTGCCTCGCCACCAACTCAGACGACACCGAGGGTGAGGCAGGAAGAAGAACAGACCCCCCACCCCCAGGTTTAGTCTCAGGCTAATCTCTGACACCCAAAGTCCCCACTGTTGATACCCTGTAAACTGCTTGTCCCACCCGGGACCCTGTGGCTGGACGAAGAGAAGCCACCACTGGGAGCCTCTCCACGGGGACTGGGAGGGATGGCTGTGAACCTCATTTCCACTGGCCCCTCTGTACACCCAGGGCCGAGGTTGAAGAGCCCCATCCCACCGCCCACAAGGGCTCCCTGGAGAGCGTCAGGAAGCTGTCCCGCCTCCGCAGCCCCAAGGTGGACCCCGGAAGTGACGTCTGCGCGGTGCCCCTCGGGGTGCGGGGCTGCAGGTGCGAGGCTGCCGTTGGGAGGCGTTGGCTGCCCCCCCCCAGCCCCCAACTCTACCCCTCCCCCGCCTTCCGTTGGGCGGTTTGAGGCAGGCTGGCTTTGGTTAGGAGGCACTCTCACTCAGAGGCTGACCGCTGGGCAGCACTGTGGGTTTGGGGACCCTCTGAACAACATGTTGTAGAGACCATATATTCTTGTGATGACAGTGGCCTTAAGAGAAAGCTTTTGTCCCTAGGATGAGATTAGGTTAGGCCTAGCCCTGTTGGCCTTCGGGGGGACCTTTGGAAAATTTCAAACCCTGTTCTAGGAAGGGGAAATGATGCATCGATATTAAACTGCGTGAACTTTGTAGTTAGGCCCATAAACACTGACATCGAGCTGCCAGCAGCCCAGATAACTTCTCTGAGGATTTTAAGTCATTTTTTCGAATTGTGGAGGGGAGCAGACATGCTTCCTGCTCTTTAAGGGTTCTCCTTGGAACCCTAGTCATCAATTTGGCCAAGCCTAGAACCAAGTAGGGCTCTACCGACCCAGCCCCCGTGTCCATTTCACAGAGTCCTGCGCAGCCAGCCAGCCTACGTAGGGGTTTCTACCATGCAAGATACACTTCTCTTCTGTTCCTTTCTTTTCCTATCAAAGCCCACTCATTCATCTCTTAAGGTACAACTGTGTATTTGACCCTCTTTACTGGACAGAAAAAAAAAATTCAAATGATTTTTGAATCCTTTTGATGTTATTAGAGAAGTCACTTAACAGTTAAGTGTATTGTTAGGTTCAAGGGATTAAACAAGAGAATATTGTCCTCAGTAACCCTTGGTAGTGGAAGAGTCCTCTTTGCCCTCTTATTAAAGCAGGCATTCTGGCTTGTAGGGTAAGTTGGGTGTGTGAGCTGCACCCAGCTCTATTAATGAGGCAAACATTTGTGGTCCTGAATGGAACCCTGAAATATTAGATTGAATCTGGGTGTGGACTCATCAGAGCTACTGGGAAGTGTGGGATTTGGGGGGTGGGAGGAGTGTCTTTCCTGAGACTAGAACTGGGAAAAGTGTGAAAAGTTCCCAGCAAAAGGGAGCAGGGGGTGTTGAAAAGAGCTACCTTTAAGATTCTGTGATGGGGAATTCTTAAAACCCATTTGAAAATAGGTTAAAGCTATATATTAGTGTTCTCATCCACGATGGTGGTAATTGCAGAAGACTCACCTTAGTTGTTGGGAACCCAAAGGAAAAGAGGGGGTATCACTGGATAGTCATTCTTGACCTAAAGGGACAAGCCTGTCATTAGAAAAAAGTTGCTTCCTCTTTTCTCCTGAATTAGCACCTTGTCCCTGTAAGTGGTCCTGGGAGATAGGAACAATATTGCAGAGATAACTAAACAGGATATCAGATGTGATTTTTAAGGGCTGTTAAAATTTGAGATACAGTCCTGTTGCTATTGATGCCCTTCAGAGGACCTGGGTCTGATGAAGGGCCAGAGTGAAAAGGTGGAGAGGGAGACATGGATTTTCAGGTAGTCACTGAAAGTGGCCACTCCGTGGTCTGCTTAGCTGCTCCCTAATGAAGGTTTGGCCACTGGATGTGTAATGTCAGTTATAGAGACACATTCTGAAATGGGAAAGTGGTTTTTGGTGATTTGCTTCTTTTATCTCTTAGCTCTCCCCTCCCCCATTCATTTTGGCATCACCAAAGTGCCTAAATTTAACGTGCTGTTTGTCCCCATACTCTGAAACCCTGCCCTCTGTGCTGCCAGACTAAGTGGCAAAGAGTACTCTATACTCCAGGGGGAGCTCAAGGCTGAAATCTTTAAGTAGCGTTAAGTTTTGTCCTTTCTTCCAATTTTGAGAGAATTCTGAAGAGATCAAAAACTTTTGAACTCAGAGCTGGAAAGAGGGAGCTCACAGTGGTGTCAGTTCTGTGGGAGGCTGGGTTATCATTTAGAATGCGTGATGGTGTTCAGAGGCAGGGTGTTAAGCAAACAGCTTTGAGGCGCTAGCTGGGGGCCTTTTCTGTCACTCAAAACTAGGACCAGGGGCTGCGTCTTTGGAGCAATGTACTGAATAATAAAGCACCAGTTGTCTTCCCCGTGGGTGGGGATACTGACCCTTGAAAGTGTCAGTTCCTAGGTTGATGGTAATTGGAAGAGCTTTTGGAGTGACTCTGAAGAAGCCAGAGAATAGGTTAGAAAACACATGAGTGGAAATTTCTTATCCCGTGGGATAAGGCAAAAGGGGAAGGGAACGAATTGCTTGTATCTGCTGGACCAGGGGGCTTTGCCTTTGTGGGGGGTCAGATACTCTTCTTAGCTCTTGCTTCCCCTTGCAGACAGACCCTTCCTCTGGGTCTGTCTGATCCTTGTTATAAAGTAAAAAGAATGAGATGGGGGAGAGAAGGGATGGCAAAAAGAGGAAGTGAAGCAGGAACTGAGATGAAATTAAAAATTAAAAATGGGAGAGCACTTGGGCTACATCAACAGAGACAGAGCAAGAAGGAGATAAGACAAGTTAGGCAGGGATTGATTTTCAAAAAGGAAAAGATAAATGAATGTTGTAGAAAGGGCAAAAGCTGAGAAGAGCAAGCCAATAGTGGCAGAAATTTATCAGAAAACGGGAGACCAAACCAGGAAAGATGAAACCGCTTTCCCTTTTTGTCTACTTTCTTCCTTTCCTCCCTTCTTTCCTTTCTACAAACTCCTGAGCCTCTGCTCTGTGCTACATAGGAGCTAGGTAAGTGGGGATAATTGTTCCCTACTCTGGCAGAGCTCATGTGTGATGGGGAGACTGTCACGGCTGAATGTAGGGCATGGGGGTGAGAAGTGGATTTCCAAGGCCTACCTTTTCTGTGTGTAGGTCAAGAGAGAACTAAGGTATTTGAAGACCCCTAGAATGGGTTCTGAAGTCACCTTTTTAATCACTATTGGGCTAAGAGTAGAAGCCCAGCTAACGTGTATAGCAGAAGGATTCAGACTTTACTGTGGCTTCTTTTGGGGTGGGAACTGTAGGGGTGCTGAAGGTACTGGACAAGAGTCTGGAGGCAGTCAGGTGTGGAAGGCTTCCTGTGTTGTGTCCTGGGTAGCACAGCAACCCACAGGTACAGTGGGAGCAATGGTGTTATCACCTCTCCTCTCCCTGAAGACCCCTATGATGCTGTGGCTTGTCTGGCTGCGACTAGCCTTGGTTCTCTCTTGGCCCTCATGCTATGTAGAAAAGGGAGGAAAGTGAAAGGGAAGTTTGGGAAATACATAGCCCCTCAAAGGAAGAAGAAACACTCTTATCCCCAGATAACAAAAAATAAATGGAAGGAAATTGATATCTAATTTATGGGTTGCCAAAGTCCAGGAAACCTGAGGAGTGTAGAACAGATATCCTTGTTGTAGGAGAGGAGATCAGCATTTACGGGTGGGATAGGGTCTTTGGTGAGGCTGGGGATGGGACAGAATACAAGGTTTTCACCCTTTGAAGAGGGATCTTTTCTGGGGCAGGTATACTTGTATAGATTTTAAGTAACCTCCCATGCAAGGTACAGAGAGTTCCCAGAATATGGGCCTGTTGAGGGAATCAGGATTTGGGATTATAAAGCAGGCATTGGGGATTAGCTGTGAGTTTCCACAATTTGGAGGGAAGCAAATCCCTCAATAGTCAAACATAGGATCTGGAAGCCCCTACTGTGTGGTTGAAGATATCTGCTCTTGAGGCTAACAGGGAGGGGCCAGAACTAAGGCACTGGCTGGATAAACCCTCCAGAAACACATTTGTGTTAAACCCATAGACACAAAGCTGGGTGAAGGACTTTGGCTCTGCTACTCTCATGTCACCAAACATTTTGAAGAATGTTTGGTGTACATACATGGTCCTGTAATGAGGGACAGTTCTTCATGTGGGATCGCTGTCTTTGGGATACAAAAAGAGCATGTTTTTCTCACTTGCCATAGGCCACCGAAAACTTTCATGTAATTGCCACAGTCCCTGGACAGCACTTAATTTCTATGCATCCAGTCCAGCTTGCCTCAGAAACAGCACTTAATGTCTATTGATCCAGCAGAGCCTCCCTCAAGAAATAAGGGCATAAAGTTACAAAACTTCTCCATCTTTCTTTGAGCACATGGCCAAAGGAGGCGTTCTGGGTCATCAAGAATATGGTCAGAAACTTTGTAGAGATTCTGAAATCTTGCCTTCTCCTGCTGGGAGTGCTCCTCTGTAGCGGTTTTGCAAATTTCCCAGCACTTGAATCTTTTATAAAGTTTGAAGTCTGTTTTCTGGCTCTCGTATTTTCCCTTTGGTGTGTATTCTTCCTGGTAGGTGCTTTGGGCTATCTTCCCAAATAACCTTTCCTTGGGAAAAGGCCAGTCAATTCACAACCATGGTAAAAACAAAAACACCCAAAAGTAAAAGACATAATCTGTGTGTCTTGCCGCTGATAGTATCAGATTTTGTTTTGTTTAGTATTCCTTTAAGCGATGTTGAGTTTCTGGACCTGGAAGCTTTCAGCACTGATGACATCCTTCCTTGCCTGGAGTAATTCTCGGCACAAGCCCTCCCATCTGTAGTCTCTCAGGTTCTCCATACCAGCGTTCAAACACAACTAGCCCTTGCTGCCGGGGCTTGACGCTGAGCTCCCCCTGGGTAGCTAGCAAGAACCCCAACTCCCAAACCGAAAACATTAGAGTTGAAGGCATTTTGAACAGGAAACGAGGAGCCTGTGTTCTAGTCCCGATCTTTGAAAAAATCTCTAGATTTCTATGGGTTGTGGTTTCCTCATGAAGTTGAGATGCTAATACCTACCTCACAGGGCTGTTGTGAGGATCAGATGTGCCCTGTAATAATCTGTTATATAACATGAAGGCTTTCAAATGTTTGTTAACATGTAAAAACCAGTTTTAAATATGCCTTGGCTAAGAAACACCCAAATCAATTCAAGGTGGGGGGTAGGGAATGAGGGAGCAGGGAGGGGGATGGGGATTACTGTGTGTGGGACACCTGCTGAGGGTGGGATGCAATTATAAGAGGGACTTTACCTAACAAATGCAATCGGTATGATCTAATTCTGAAACAGTAAATAAAAACAAACATGCCTTGACCCACCTAGCAGAGATGCTATTTCTACTCAGAGCAGTGGTTTTTACTGTTTCTACTGTATGTTAAATCATGGGAACCAGTTTTAGGTTTCTATGTAAATTTTTGTGTATGGACCAGGTCTGTAGCTTTCACCAACTTCTTAAAAGTTCACGACCCTAAAAAATTGAAAGCCGTTGCTTCAGAGGTAAAAAACTGAATTCAGTAACAGGAATAGACCGAGAAGAAGTTTTAACATCCCTGCAGTGTTATTTGCAATGTTTTTTTAGATAGTAAAATTGGTAATGTGGCCTGATGACTATACAGAACATTTGAGATTGGGACTGAAAATCTTGCACATGTGGTCACGGGTTATCATTAGATGATCTGCTGTCTTTAGCGGGAAAATAATTTAATTAATAATTAATAATTTAATTTTTAATTAATAATTAGTGGGAATAATTTGACATAAATTATTAACTATATGGCCATAAGAAGGGCAGCTTATCTCACGTAGTCTGCTACCTCGTTTATGAAGTGAGGATGTGGCCTCAAACCTCCAAAGCTCCTAGTTGGGGTTCTCTAGGAAAGTGAGGTTACAGCAGGATTTGGATGGAACCTGGAGCCCCTTCCCAGAGAAGCATAAGAGATACAGGTCTGCTGTGGCAAAAAGTCGGCCTCCTCAGGGCAGGAAGAGAGCTGATGAGCCACTTGGGAGCCAAGACTCTGAGGACCTGAGACTCAGCCTTCCTATTTCACCTGGGGACTGACTTGCCAAGGCTCCAATGCTCCTCAGTGAGCAAACGCACCATCCTGCTTGTGCTCCGAGAACTTGCAATTCTCACTGGAGCAAATTGTTTGCATCCTACTTCCCACGTCAGGTTTCTTGGCTACTTCCAGGAAATGCTGCCCTCCACATGCATCAAGATGTAAGTATTAGGGATGGCAAAGCTGGTTCGGTAGACTGGAATTCCCACTCCAGCCCATACACGTTTTTAACTATTGATACATTATTTTTTAAATTGCTGTCTAATTGGATGTGAAACAAGAGTGCTCCATAGACTGAGTGTGACTTATTAAGTTCAGATAATTCCTGTGCTGCCAGAATGACTGATAACAGTTTCCACACATCCCATGATTATTCTCAGAGGGTATATATGATCATTGAACTTAATCTCTGATAAAGCCTGGAGTAGTTTTGAGAAGGAAAAGGCACTGGAGTGAGTCATGATCGAAGGCATCAATGATGTGGAAGGCCATCAGTTCTTATACAAAAAGCACGGTCACTTCTGAGGAGGGATTCTTGCATGTTTGATCCGTCTGTCTCCACTTGCAGAGGTTATTTCCTCTTGATCAGGCATTGCAGCCCATTTGGTTAGACATAGGCTGGTGGTATTGATGACGTACTCCAAGATCAATAGGGCGAGGAGTGGATTTAGTGTTCTGGGAGTTGACTTGTCTGATGTCAGGGCTGAGAGACCAACTCCAACATTCCGAATATAATAACAAAGGACACAAAATGCGGCCTCAGTAGTGAAGGTCTTTCTTCGCCCCACTGTGAGCGCTAAGTTTCCACCCTCACTTTTCTATCTCTGCTGGGGGGAGTCACTTCTCTGCCTCTGTACAGGGAGCTCACTTTTCTGCTTCTCTCTCTAGACTGCTCCCTTCTCTGCTGTACGGCTCCCGTGAACTTCATCCTCAGTGCTCTCATTCAGAATTTGGTAAGTGCCTCATCCCGAGCTTTGGCAATGGTCCTATGCACAAGATGGAGAAGGGGTAGTTTTCTGGTTTGGCCAAGGGCAAGGAGGAAAAGCCAGTGCTGGGTCTGCCATTCAGGAGGGTGGGCCTTATGCCTCCCGCCCCATCAGTTTTCACACTGACTTGGGGATGCCTGGCTTTGGGGAAAGATCTCAAGGCTTATTAGGTTTGAGTCAGAACTTGGGGGTGCCAGTTTTCTGGCCATATCTCTGTCAACATTTGACCATCCCTAAAATGTCCTTTTCTTTTTTTCTTAGTTGCTGTCATTGGTAACACTGCGTTAAATACAATTTGGTCGGAGAATAGATCTCTTAATTATAGTGCTGTTCTGCCACTAGACCGGGGGTCTAAAGTCCTCTCTGTCCAGGGTTTGTTTCAAGTTACCAGGCTTCCTGATCCTCGCCCTGCCTGCCACATGTTACTTCTTACTCCTGCACCTCTCTCTGTCTTCACTTTCCAGATGAAGATTCTCCGTCTCCTCCCTCCTCTGGTTCCCTTTCTCTGGTCCCCCACCCTTTCCTTTCTTCTCTGTCCCCATCACTCTTACCCAGTCACATTCTTTCAGGCCAGCAATTCCCAATTCCCTTCCTGCCTGGACAACAGCTGCCTCTTCAAGAGGTTGCCAGTTTAAAAGGCACCATAAATTACTCAGAGCCAGGAAAGATCCATTCTTGCTCTTCATGACTATCTGAACAATTTTGCTTCTTTTTTTTTTTTTTTGAGACAGAGTTTCACTATGTCACCCTGGGTAGAGTGCCACTGGGTCACAGCTCACAGCAACCTCAAACTCTTGGGCTTAAGCAATTCTCTTGCCTCAGTCTCCCAAGTGGACTGGGACTACAGGCGCTCACCACAATGCCCTGCTATTTTGTTGTTGTAGGTGTCATTGTTGTTTGGCAGGTCCTGGCCAGCCCGGGTGTATGTGGCCTGCGCCCCAGCTGCTGAGCTACAGGCGTGGAGCTGCAGTTTTGCTCCTTTAGTGATTTAAACCTTGACTCCAGGGAGGAGAAAATCGTCCTGGCAATGTATTGATATTTCATCTCCCAGTCACCCAGTATTTGCCATAAACTCCAAAAGTTTGAAAAAAGGCCTCAGATTCCACATTTCCCCTAGGAAAAACTGAGATGAGGAGAAGAAAGACTGACAATGGGTTTTAGAGGAGAAGGAAACTTCCAAACGGTGGCCACTGCTATAAGAGGAAATTTTTAGGGACAGTTACCCTGGGGGCTCAGACAGGAAAGTACCAGGACGGCTCTCTGCTCCAGAACCACTTCCTGTTTTAACCATCATCAATTGGGCCCCTAGGGTAAGGAATGGCTCAGGAAGCAGGTTCCACCAGGACAATGCCCTAATTATGAAAAGGAAGGGTACTGGGAGGGAGAATCCCCTCATCTTAAGGCAGGAGATGGCACTTACCTTCTGGGCCCCCCACTCCCCCCGAGCCAGCCCCCTCCAGACCCTGAATCTTCTAACACTGCTTCAATCTGATAGCACCGGCTTCATTTCAGAACAGGACAGCTGAGCTCCGGTGACTCGCGCTCCGTCACAGATGTAAGCACATTGATTTCATTAACACTGGAGCTGCTACTCTGCTCTTCCTGAATTTGGGGGGCCTTTGTTCTTCTTCCCTCTCTCCGTTACTAGACTAAAACCTAAAATACACGCCCCACCCCACATCCCTTTTATTCCACCATCCTTTCCTTGCTGGGAGAGGCTTTTGCTCATTGCTTTTAGTGCTTTCCCATTGCCCTGCCCCTGCTGGGAAAAGATGGTGAGGTTAAGTCACACACCCAGCTCCTTGGACACCGCAGGGTTCCTTTCTCAGGCTCTTAAAAAAGCCTGAACGTTTTCCCTGACTCTAAGTGTATGTGTGTACCCTGGAAATCCTCTGTCTCTGCCGCTTGGACTTTCATGCCATTTTGACCTAGGGCAGGTTGTTCACCCTGTTTGCCTCTACTCTCCCCTGTGGCCCTCAGTAGACTCTCCAGAGGGGCATGTCTACTTTTAAACTGCTTTCAACCCTTGTGCCCCTAAGTAGACTTTCCACAGGGACCTCTCCACATCCACCTCCAACGGGAAGCAGATACAGAAGATATGAGACCTCATCTGTATTTCCCAGCTTCTGAGTTCATGAAATACAATTTATTTTTACCAAAGGTGGGGAGATGAAAAGTGGTCTTACTAATAATGTAACAGAGGAAAATAAACCATCAAACAGAAAGTAAAAGAAATAAATAACAGCACATAATTTCTCCCTGAAGAGAAAACTCACAATACAACTATCCCCCCTTTTTTTTGGTTTAATTAAAACACCTAGGCCTGGTGCACTGTGGCTCATGCCTGTAATCCTAGCACTCTGGGAGGCCAAGGTGGGTGGATTGCTTGAGGTCAGGAGTTCAAGACCAGCCTGAGCAAGAGCAAGAGCAAGACCCCCCAACCCCACTCCGTCTCTACTAAAAATAGAAAAGATTAGCGAGGCGTTGAGGTGGGCCTGTAGTCCCAGCTACTCTACAGGCTGAGTAGGATCACTCAAACCCAGGAGTGTGAGGTTGCTGTGTGAGCTAGGCTAATGCCGTGGGCACTCTAACCTGGGCAACGGAGTAAGACCCCTCCCACCCCATATGAAACCCCAAACACCTGCAGCCTAACTCATTACCTCTAAGACTTCATTTTCTCAGCCTTGAAGAGCAGACAGTAGGGCGCGCCAGCTCCCGGTGTTAATGCTGTGCCTCAGTACTCACCAGCACCAGATTCCAATGATGCACAGAAACCAGAAAGAGCCCCTGGACCTGGTGCTCTGTTATCTGCCTGCTGAAGCAGAGAAACAAGGGCCAGCTCTACTCTTTAAAATGCCGACCGCTTTTCCTTTTCACTTTCACTCCTTCATTCCTGTGCTGTGGCCACTCCCTCCCTTCTCTCTTTGCTGTTTTGGGAAAATAAATAAGCTTTGTACCTCTTTCTATCCTGATCACTGTGTGAGAATTCTTTCTCCAACCTGCCTGAGCACTTGGTAGGTCTCCACCCCAACACACAGTGTCCTGCTTTGCTCTTCACTCGGGTCCACGTACGTGTGTGTGTGATTAACAGGTGGATTCTTGTGGGCGGCTATGCTGTTAAGTGTTGTCACCTGACAGCATGTAGATCCTCGCAGCTGAGGGAAAGGAAGCTTCGGCATCAGCTGTCAGATAGGAAATCAGTATCTTGTCATGTGGAAGAGTCAGATCTTCTTGTCTTTGAGCTCTGAGTACTTAGGTTTTTATGCTGTCTTGTTCAATTCATACATTATTACTAACGAAAGTCCATAGATTACATAAGGATTCACTTTTAGTTTTGTTTTTTACATTGGAGTTTGCTGTTTGGGTCATTGTGATTTAAATGAGCAGTTACCTAATGACTAGTGACACTGAGCATCTTATCTTGTGCTTATTGGCCATCCACAGTGTTTCTTGGGTAATGTGTCCCATCAAATTTGACACATTTGATCAACTCCCACTTTTTTTTATCTTTTAGTTGCCCTGGGTAGAGTGCAGTGGCATCATCATAGCTCACTGCAACCCCCAACTCCTGTGTTCAAGCAATCCTCCTCCCTTCGCCTCCCAAGTAGCTGGGACTCTAGACAGGTGCTGCCATGCCCAGATAATTTTTTAATATTTTTTGTAGAGACAGGATCTTACTCTTGCTCAGGCTGTTTTCCAATGATCCTCTTACCTCGACCTCTCAGATTGCTAGGATTGTCTTACGGGCATGGCATGGGTTACTGTGCCCAGCCTTCCCCCTTTTAAATTATTGAGTTTTAAGGGTTCTTTTTAAAAATTCTAGATATAAACTATTTATCAAATATATAATATGCAAATATTTTCTCCCAGTATGTGGCTTATCTTTAATTTCACAGTGTCTTTTAAAGAGCAGAAATTTTTAATTTTGATGAAGTCTATCAAATTTGTTCTTTTGTGTATTGTTTTGATGTATTTTTAAAATCTATTGGTCACAAAGGTTTTCTTCTAGAAGTTTTGTATTTTTACATTTTATAATTAGGTCTATAATAATTTTGAGTTAATTTTTATATATGGTACAAAATTTGTATATGGTGCTTCAGGTATGGCTCCACGCTCATTTTTTTGCATATAGAGATAACCACTTGTTCCAATAGTATTTGTGAAGACAACTATTGTGTTTCCCCGAAAATAAGACCTACCCAAAAAATAAGCCCTAGCAGGATTTCTATGCATTTGTTAAATATAAGCCCAGATATGCTGCATAGCCACGCCATGCATTTCAGTGGGGAAAGGAGTTAGACATCCCTTGAAAATAAGCCCTAGTGTGTCTTCTAGAGAAAAAAATAAATATAAGACAGTGTCTTATTTTTGGGGATACATGGTACTATTGGTTTGCCAATAAATTGCCTCGGCAACTGTGTCAAAGATCATTTGTCCATACATATGTGGTTCTATTTCTGGGCTGTTGTGTTCCACTGATTTATTCATTGATCTTTATGCCAATATCATGTTATCTTGATTACTGTAGCTTTATAATGTCATAAAATCATGTGGTATTTATTTTAAAAGTTATTTTGTCTACATTAGGTCCTTTGTATTTTCTTATCAGTTTTAAAATGAGCTTATAAATTTCTCCAAAAGTGCTTCCTGAGATTTTGATTAGGATTCCAATGAATTTATAGCTCAATTTCATGATAATCACTATCTTAACAATGCTGAGTCTTTTGAACAATGAACGAAGGAATAGCTCTTTAGTTTTCTTTCATTTTTCTTGGAATTGTTTTGTAGTTGTTAGTTACAGGTCATGAACATCTTTTGCCTTAGTATACTAAATGCTATTGTTAATGGTATAATTGTACATTTTAATTTATTTTTGTATTTACAAATACAGTTTATTTTTATATAGTGGTCCTGTATCTTGCAAATTTGCTAAGTGCATTAATTCTAGCAGTTCTTTTGAAAACCTTATGAGATTTTCTACTTAGTCCTATTTTATGTGAAGAAAGATGGTTTCATTTCCTTTCCAATTTGGATACCTTTTCTTTTTCTTGCTTTATTGCACTAGTTGGAACCTTCAGTACAGTATTGAGAGCAAATGGTTGAGAGTGCACATATTTCTGTTCTTCCTGAACTTAGGAGGAAATCATTCAATCTTTAACAATTAAATATGATGTTACCTGTCTGTCAGGTTTTTTGCAGATGTCCTTTATCAAGGAAGTTTTCTTTTCTTACTAGAGATTTTAATCAGGAATGGATGCTGGATTTTGTCAATTGTCTAATGGTTTTTCTGCATCTTTGGAGATGATTGTTGTTTGAAAAAACAAGCTAGCCCTATGGACTAGACAAAATGGAAAGAGAGGATTATGTTTTTAAGAATAATACTCTTATGTGGTCATACAGTGGTGTGATGGGCCTTGGAAACAAGGAAGCAGGGACGGAGGGAAGTGAGGGATCAGAAGTTCCCTATCACATACAATGTGTAGTATTCTGGGGACGGGTGCACAAAAAGTCCTGGCTTCAGCATTATACAATTCATCCATGAAGCAAAAAAATACTGTTCTCCCTAAATCTATTGAAATAAAAGGAAAAAAAGATCTTATGATCTCTAATGGATGGGTCAGCAAACTTTCTCTGTAGTAAATTTTTTTCATAGTAAATATTTCAGATAGTTAATATTTTAGGTTTTACAGTCCACATACAATATATGCCAGTTTTCATTTGTTTATTTCTTAATGTGCTTTTATAAATGAAAAAAAAAACCCTATTCTTAGTTCACACTAGAAAATTTTGGTCTGGCCATTTGAGCTACTTTTTGTATCATTAAAGAATTGGCTTTAAAAGCAGCAGCAACAGCAGCAGAAATGTATGTGGCCCGCAAACTCTAAAATATCTACTATCTGGCTCTTTACACAAAAAGTTTGCCAAGTCCCTGTTCTAACACTGTTACAAAATACTTTTTATTTTAATAAAAGGAATGTGGTATATTTCCTACATTGACTACTTTTAAAAGTCAAGAAACAGAATAACCAAAATCAAAACATGTCATTCTGTGTAAACTACCTCATCACATTCATTCCTCCCTGTGTGTGCATCCCCAGGCATCCTGATTGTCTCCCTGGGAAACGGGCAGGATCCTGTCCATCCAATGCTCAGTGCCACACAGATCTACAGTACTGAGCTCCTCCCGTGACTGCCTTGGGCCGGGTCTCATTTGGGTCTCCCACGGGCTCAAGGTTCCTAGCATCCCCCACTCTTTGTAAAATCAGTGCTTTCCCATCAAGCTCCTAGTTGTGAGGTTTTACTTACATACCAGCATTTCACATATAAAGGCACGGGGGAAAACTATCATCAGCCTACAACCTTTTCATTTTTTTCTTGGACTTCCAGGGAACTCATGTACCCTCCCAAATGTCTAAAGTCTTTTCTCAGGTTTGTCCTTCCCAGTGTACCCAAGCTCTGAAGTGGCAACCTGTAATACACTGAGTTCATTTAAAAATCCATTCTCGGCATCTCCAGCTATTGTTATCCAAATGTACTGTCTGCTTTAGTAGCTTTAGTTCTCTCTCTCACCAGCCTTCTTGAGGGCAGAGGGAGGGTCACTGCTGTGGAAGAGACTATGTCTTCATTTTAGTTATGTCGGAAAATTCAGATAAGAAATAGAGAAATAGTAGAATCATCTTTAATCCACCCCTCCAGAGTCAGCTTGCTGGTGTTATTTTAGTGCAGATCGTCACAGTGTTTGCCCACACAGACAGTTTTTCCCCCAGAAATTGAATCACCTTGAACAATACAACCTTGCAGCCTTTTTCCTTTAAATTTTTCTGAGTTTATAATCTTGGACAGCATCAATTTTAATAATCTACGGCAGAGATGTGCTTTAATTTATTTAACAAGCCTGCTGTTGTCCACAGGACTCATTCCAGGAGGATTTACATGGCGAAGATGTGCGGACGCCAACTAGAGACACTGAGAACAAGGGTCCAGCGATGTGATGTTTGGCTGTCTCTCGACGGGGCAGGAGCAAGTGTGCTTTGGTGGACAAGTGTGGGATAGGCGGATTCGGTTATGTGGAGGCGTCTTTGAAATTGTGGGCTGTTCACTTACAGAACAAGTGGTGCCATTATATGGCCAGTACCAAAGTGTGTAAATACTGCACTAAAACCCTCTTGAGGTATTTGCCATCTCACAATATATTTATTTCAAAGTGATAGATACTAGGGCACATATAATAAAGTGTCCTTTCAATGACATGTGATCTGACAAAGCATTATTTGTGTGAAATATCTTTCAAAGACAATACAAATTAAACAATATCCAGTTCTATATGTCATAGATAAGGATTTCTTCATACCAACTGGGGTGCAAAAATGTCCTATGATTTAAGTGTCATCTCTTGTGAGGCGCTGTATGTAGTGCTCTGTGTTGATATTGGAGGGTGATTCACTATTCAGACTGTACCAGGGGCCCTGGTCTTAACTTGGAGAACAGGGTGAGGGGAGCATCAGAGCCATCGTCTTTAGTCCTGGATGGCTTTGAAGGTGCCCCTGTCCTGGCCCTACGGGTTCAGATTCAGGCAACTCTATGGCTCCCCCTCACCCAGGGCTGGGCTGGCCACAGTGGACTTCACTGCTGCTCTCAGTATTTCTGTGCGTGGCACGCAGGCTTCTCGTGGGGCATGGTGCCTTCTCTTGTCTAAGATCTCTCTGCCCCCGAGATTCCAAATGTGAGTAGAATAACATGACCAGCTACTGTTCAAACTGGAAGTCCCATCTTCAACTCAAACAGTTCATCCTTCGCCTCTTGTTGAGTCCCTGCCATCCACTGGAAGGCAGTGGGAGAAAAGGAGATTCTTCAGGCTGGCTCACCTGCTTGGAAACACAGAAATGGTGTCACTTTTCAACTTGGAGCAAGAAAAATCTGACCCAGGACAAACGCCTTGACTGTCCTTCTAAAAATAAAAGGAGATCTTAAACTTTAATTTTTTAAACACCATTATCAGTGAAAAGAAACAATGTACCCTGTCACACCTGTTACAGTGGCTTCCATTCTATGCCCTGGGCCAAATCCTAATGCCCTTATGTCTTTATTCATTTAATCCTCATGACCCTGGCGTTAGGTATTCTGCCCCAGTTATTGCACATGGTGAAACTGAGGCACTAAGGGGTGATATTATTTGCCCAGAAACACAAAGTTATTAAAACTTCTATTTTGTGTAATGAACGAAATAAAATGATACAATTGGAAGTGTCTGGGAAGACTCCCTGTGACAAACATCAGCTGTTATTAGGTTTATATTCTGCTCCAAAGCACCCACACTTTCACTCAGCCATGATGTCAAGAATAGATGCAATCTTCTGTTTTAATCTTTGTTCATTCAATGCAATATGAAAATCAGGTTTCCCTGTTGCTACAAAGTTATAATAGAGAATAGCCTGGAGAACTATAAAGTGTTGTCTTGGTTGCCTGTGGGGCCTCTCTATTAACCCCAAACTAGAAAATTGAGTATCTCCGGCCCTAGAAGGTAGAGCTGTGTGAGGCTGGTGATGGCAAGTTTCTAACAATGGGAGAGGTGGATAGGCTGGTCTCTCTGGGGGGTGCCCTGCCTCATCCCTGGGGGCTCATCAAGACCACTGAACACTGTCCTTGAGGGGAGAGTCAGCAGGAGGGTGGGGCTAAGCCCTTTAGGGGGGCTAAATCCTTTGAACTCCTGACTGGCAGATTAGGAAACCTGGCTCATTTGCTCTGCCGGGATGAAACTTGTTTTCCCCTCCCCTTTCTAAATCTGTTGTTGGCCATTGTTGAAAACTCACTACGCTGTGTTTCCCATCGCCCAGACACTTCCTCTTTACTCATCTTCCTTGGGGCTTGGGATTCTTCTGATCCTATTAGAGTTTTGGCACCTTTACATTTTATATATGCTCTGTGTTAGAGTTCAACAGAAGGTTTCTGAGATGTCAGAAAGTTGCTGCCACGACCCACTCTGCCACTGTGGCGTGTGAGCCGATGTAGAATCTTATTTCCCCCCAGGATCCTCTCTCCTGTTGACTCCCAGCCCAGGTCAAGGTCATCAGCGAACCCCAACACAACACTTTGGAGATCACTTCAGGTCTTGAGATTCCATCATTCTTTTCAAATTACCTGACCTCTACCTGAGGACACATCATCTGAGGAAGGGACAGGTCCCCCAGGGATGACATAAACGTGGAGCTTTTCACCAGGTCTGAAACCAGCAAAGGAAAAGCTTAGAGGACACGTAAAATTGTGGTTGTTTATTTTGAGACCCCCGCTCCCCTGACACCATTCCCTAGGAGACTGAAACAGGCCCACTGCCAGGGCTTTGCTAGGACCTGCCCTAGGACCTGGAGCTCCACACATAATACTGAGCTCTCCGTTGTAATTGGAGCCATGAGCCAAGCAAGCTGCAAACTCGCCCCAGAGAACTGAAGACGAGCACAGGCACAGTGGAGCAACTCTTAAAGGAGACACACACACCAGACAGGACTCCAGGCGTTGGGGACTGATAGCAGAAAGTCACAGGCTGTTTTGACTTCTGACACAGTGCTGGGCACGTTTTAGAGTCTACTTAAATACTTTTGGAATTGACTGAGCTGGCTAGCAAAGAAAGACAGCTGCTGAAGGTATCACTAGGGCACCTCCCTCCTCCGTGAGGGGCTGTGACTAGACAGGTCCTTGGGGGAACCCTGCCCAACAGCTGGGGGACCCTGAACAGGAAGTCAGGGCCTCTGCCTGGAAGCTGGAGAAACCCTGGACAAACTCAAATAGGAGCATAGGAGAGTTGGAGACTAAGAAAAGCATAGGTTTCGGCATCTACGCTTCCCCCCACATCTTACTGGGCTAGTGGAAGGGGGGAAAGGTTACTATTTTCTAACCAACGGTTGTCGAGGGAGAAGAAGAGTTAATCAAGAAATGTTAATCTGGCTTGGTGCCTGTAGTATAGTGGTTATGGCTCCAGGCACATATGCTGAGGCTGGTGAGTTTGAGGCCAGCCCAGGCCATCTAAACAACAACTACAACAAAAAATAGCTGGGCGTTGTGGTGGGCATCGGCAGTCCCAGCTACTTGGGAGGCTGAGGCAAGAGAATCACTTGAGCCCAAGAGTTTGAGGTTGCTGTGAGCTGTGACGCCACGTACTCTATCCATGGTGACAGAGGGAGACTCTGTCCCCCCCCCAAAAAAAAGGTTAAGCTGTTGGCAGCACAAGGAGCAAGAAGCCACTGGTCTCAACCAGACACACAGAGAGAGGGAATTCATGGAAAATTATCCTTTTCACAGTTCAATTAACAGGGATTTAGCCTACAGAATGGGCATGACCAAAGCACAGCCCTTCAGTCAAGCGCCAGTAGGGCGTCTTAATGTGCTGCTTTGGCTATGGTTGCTAAAGGTCTTTAACCTTTAGCCGTGCAATCTCCCATTTCTGGGCACCTGCAGCTTCGGCAGGCAAGAAGTGTTGTATGTGCTCTGATCTAAGGCTGTGCTGGGCAGTCAGGTGAAGACAGATGAAACACCATGTGTGGTTTGGCTGGGGGAGGGGGAGGGGTTTGCAGCCCTCAGGCTGTGGCAAGTAGTTGGTGGTCAGCAAATCCACAAGGTTTTCACTGTTTTTTCCCCTCTAAGAACTGAGCTTCATGGAATTGAACTGAAACTATCACTAGACAATTTATTAGCAAGAAAAACTACATTTATAAGGATTTATCATGGTGGAGGAAAAATCCTACTTGACAAGTGTCTTAGGAGGTGGAAGTCAGAGTGGGGTATTTATAGGGTTAAAGTGAGGAACTGATGAGATTGGGGAAAGTTTGTAATATAATAGTTTAGGATTGGCAGACACAATGAAGCAAGGGGCTTGGAACAAGTCAGATAAGCAAACTACTGTCTCCAATAAACTGATTAGGAGGAATTTCCAGAAGGAAGCAATGCAGTTACTTAATGCTTTATGGACATTTTTCCTGGGCAAAGGCTTCCTAGAACAAATAACAAATCATGACAGATTATCTATAATCTTGTAAGCCATATTACCGATAGTCTCAGTTCTCATCTGTGGCTTTCCTGAAATGACACCAGGAAAGTTTCAGGTTCGGTGTCTGAAAGCAGAAGGCAGGAGACCAGGTGATTCAAAGGAAGGAGAAGCAAGAGTTAAGCTTTGAACGCTCTTTAACTGTAAGAAACACCTGTGCTGTAACATCTCGATAATACCTTGGTGATAAGGGCGTGGGGAAGCAATTCAGCTCTCCTTAATAGGAGAGCATGGGCGTCAGTGCTTGGCAGTCTCCACACCTGTGGTACAAATAGCCACGGGATTACTTCTATAAGTAGCTGCAGGAGAGGTTAGTCCAGATTCATTCATTCTCTCACGGACTTGCTCACTCTAACTCTTTTGCTTCTCCTGCTTGGAGGGTGTCTGCCTGGTGCCCTTCTATGAAGACTACTAAGATTCTCTCTCCTACTAAGACTGTTTCTTTCCCTCAAAGAGTGTCTCTCTCTCTCTCTCTCTCCTGCTAAGGTGAATTGCCCTTTGGCACCTAAGGGGAGTTGGTCCTGATCAAGGTAGCACAGAGGTCCGTGTCCAGACAGACTCAGGGCTGGAGACCTGGCTAGTCTCGGGCCCCAACAATTGGCCACGAAGGTGGGATAGTGGATGCGGACAGAAGGGGAAATAGGCTTTTAGCAAACAAAAGAAAAAGAGAGGGGAGAAATATATAAAGAGAGAAAAGAAAAACATATAAGAAAAAGACAGCTAACAACAGGCCTTCCTCATTTAGTTTCCTCCCTTCTCTCCTGCGTTTCTCTTTCCAAATCCTAATCATCTCTTCTGGGAAGTGGCTTGCAAAAAGCAGACAGTAAGCCTTTAAACAAAAGGGAAAGAGAAAAGATAGACCTTGGGAATAAGAAGAACCTCTAACAAACAAAACCCTTTAGATTTGGGGGTGAGAAAAACCTTTGGCAGATGAAAATAGCAAGGGGAGGAAGAAATACATAAGCAAAACCAGATAAGTTTGGGAACAGGTTGTAAGAGTTCATCAGTTAGGAAAAGAACCTCGGACTGCCTTCCCCTGGAGCAATGTCCTCTCTCAGCAGAAAGTAGCTTTGGAACCATCCACGTCCCCTGTCCCTTTAAGGCAGTCGAAGGTTCTATTTGGAAGGGAAGGATTATAAAAGGCAAAAGCAAGGTCGACAGGAAAAGGTGGAAGAAAAAGAATGGCAAATGAGATAAAAGATCAGATTGAATAACTAATGAGATCAGATTAAACAGAAGAGCGGGTGAATAATCTCACAGTTGAAGCCAATAAATGCTATACTGTCATGGCAACTCAGATTAAGCAGTGAGATTAGTTAAGAAATCTCCCGATCAGGGTGGTGCCTGTGGCTCAAAGGAGTGGGGCGCCATATGATGGAGGTTGTGGGTTCAAACCCAGCCCCAGCCTCCCAAAAAAAAAAACTGCAAAAAAGAGAAATCTCCCAATCAAAATCAAATGCCATAAGTGTGGGAAGCTAGGCCATATGAGAAAAGCATGTCCTAAAGGAAAAAGCAATAAACCCCCAGGTGTATGCCCCAGGTGTGAAAGGGTGTCATTGGGCCAATGAATGCTGCTCTCAATTTAATGGAACACCTTTATCATAGGGAAATTGTCAGGACCAAATTGGGACCCACTGGTGAAACATACAAATAAATTAAAACAATGTAGTTTTCAATCTGTTCTTTGGTAAAATAGTATAATTCATTCAACTCTGTGCCAAGGGAGGATCCTGCCACTAGTATGCCTTTGGCACCTTAGATATGAATTTGGGGAAGTTAAACCAGCATTTCAAACTATTCTTTGGTAAAATCAGCATTTCAAACTCTTCTTTGGTAGAACAGTATAATTCATCCAATTTTAGGCCAAGCGAGGATCCTGACTGCAGTGTGCCAGAACTTTGGCACCCCAGATACAAAGACGGGGAAATTAAGCCAGACCAACAAATGACAATGGAGGAAAACTAGGTAAACTAAATTCTTAAGTGGCTTTCCCTTGAGTCTGAAGCCCCCCCCTTGCAGGTTTTACTGCTGAAGGAGGAAAATACAGTTGGTAGATAATGCACCCTTGGTAGACAGCAAGAGGGAGTAAAATTCAGTTAGGGAGACTCCATTTGAAATAAGGCCTGGATTCAAATAGCAAAGGAAAAGCTCTAGGAGAAAAGTGGTACCTTTGTTTGCCAGCTACTAAAGGCAGGAGTAGCAAAAGGTGGTGAAAGCGGTAGGATTTTAGCTACCAAGGACCGCAAGAAAGATTTTGGTCGCCAGCTACTAAAGGCAGAGGTAGCAAAAGGTGGTAAAGCAGTTAAGATCTTCACTAGCAAAGACCACAAGAAAAGTGGGCCCTTTGTTCTTTGCTAACTACAATTTATACAGCAAAGGGGAAAAACTCCGGAAGGAGGGGAGGCGGGAGGGTGATTGCTGGGATCACGTCTATGGTTCATCCTATAAGGGTACATGGGAATCTCTCTAAATGTAGAATATAAATGTCTTAACACAATACCTAAGAAAAAGACATGAGGGCTATGTTAACCAGTTGGATGAAAGTATTTCAAATTGTATACAGAAACAGTACACTGTACCCCATGATAGTCTTAATGTACACTGCTATGATTTAATAAAAAAGAAAGAAACTCCACAAGGAAAGCTGGACCTTTGTTTGCCAGTTAACACAATTTATAATAGATGAAATGGAAATTGTAAATTCTTTCAAAGATTTCCTCAGTGTGAAATACCTTTAAAGGAAGTTACACCTTAATGACTACCTTTTCCCTAGTGGCAGCTGAAGCTTAGTTTAGATACAGGGCTCCACTACCTAGGGACCCCCCCCCAACCTGGAATTCTGAATTTTGATAATCACCTTATATTCTTTACTCTTTCACCTAGCAAGAGAAAGGGCTGAAAAACAAAAACAATTGCCCTTGCCATACTAGAGACTATCTTAAAATACATAAAAAGGGGGAATATGTAGGAGACCAGATGATTCAAGGGAAGGACAAGTGAGAGTTAAGCTTTGAACGTTCTTTAACTATAAGAAACACCTGTGATATAACATCTTGCTAACACCTTGGTGATAAGGGCATGGGGAAGGGATTCAGCTCTCCTTAATACGAGAGCATGGGCATCAGTGCCTGGCAGTCTCCACACCTGTGGTACAAATAGCCGTGGGATTATTTCTGTAAGTAGCTGTAGGAGAGGTTAGTCCAGATTCATTCATTTGTTCATTCTCTCACAGACTCACTCTTTTGCTCCTCCTCACAGGGTGGTGTCTGCCTGGTGCCCTTCTATGAAGACTGCTAAGATTCGCTCTCCTACTAAGACTGTTTCTCTCCCTTGAAGACTGTCTCTCTCTCCTAGTAAGACAAATTGCCCTCTGGCACCTAAGGGAAGTTGGTCCCGAGCAAGGTAGCACAGAGGTCTGCATCTGGACAGTTAGAAAGACTCGGGACCGGACACCTGGCCAGTTCTGGGCCCTGATAGCAGTACTTGTGGGAATAGCCTCTAGAGTGGCCATCTGTGGACAATGTAGCTAGGAAAAAGGGATGGAATCTTTCAGGCTTTTGTATTCTTAGGATACAGATGAAGTATAGACTTTGGAAATGTGGGTGAGCACAAAATAACCAGACATTGAGGAAGCAGTCTTGACTTTAGATTTGTAGAGAATAGAGAGAAGGTGGAGAGGGAAGACCAGGCACACACAGCATTACAGATCTGTCATATGTGATTAGAAGCCAGAAGCCAACTGTAAGAATAAAACTGTAGCAGGACAAGACTTGGTCCATGAGGACAAACCAAGTAACATTCTCACTGTATGAAGATCTGGACTCTGAAGCTGTTAGCTTGTTAATGGAGGCCAGAAGAATTTTAGGAAGATTCTGGAATTTAATTGTGGTGAGAAGGCCAAAGGAAACCCAATTTGCACTTTCTTTCTCTTCCCCTTCAGCACCCCCTTGAGCAGGTAGGCCTTTCAAAAAGGGGCTTTTTTTTTTTTCTTTCTTTCTTTCTTTTTTTTTTTTTTGAGACGGAGCCTCAAGCTATCCCCCTGGGTAGAGTGCCATGGCATCACAGCTCATAGCAACCTCCAACTCCTGGGCTCAAGTGAGTCTCCTGCCTCCGCCTCCCAAGCAGCTGGGACCACAGGCGCC
>CAUYQV010186843.1:0-32401 GCA_963574575.1 Galagoides demidoff | reverse complement strand
CAGCCCAGGCCTACCAAACAACAATGATGGCTGCAACCAAAAAATGGTCGGGCATTGTGGCAGGCGCCTGTGGTCCCAGCTATTTGGGAGGCAGAGGCAGGAGACTCGCTTGAGCCCAGGAATTGGAGGTTGCTGTGAGCTGTGATGCCACAGCACTCTACCCAGGGGGACAGCTTGAGGTTCTGTCTCAAAAAATAAAATAAAATAAAATAAAATGTAATGAGAT
Source organism: Galagoides demidoff (assembly GCA_963574575.1). Taxonomy (NCBI): domain Eukaryota; kingdom Metazoa; phylum Chordata; class Mammalia; order Primates; family Galagidae; genus Galagoides; species Galagoides demidoff. Next base: position 32,175 of record CAUYQV010186843.1, on the reverse strand, counting down.
AACATATTTAATAAGATAAATAACACATTTTGTGAAAAATACTTTCCAAAACAAACCAAAAAAAAAGCTTAGTGACAAAAATGATACTGTTACATAGGTTTTACAAATTTCTTTTATACCTAGCTTAATAGAAGACAGCTGGATTCTCATAACTGTTTCTGCATTCAATCTGTTGTAATATGTTGTTTTGATGGAGCTATATGAACAGAGCGAAAAATAATATGTGGTAATAGCTAGTTCATATCACTATAGATGTTCTTTTTTGGTACTATACCAAAACTTGACAAGTACAAGTTTCTTAAGGATTAGTTATACCACATAATCACATACATATAAAGCTTTTGTATTCTGTTACTTGCTTTTTGAAATAATCTGTTACCCATAATTTCAAACACTTGTCACTTGAAAACATCAGTTCATTTAGTTATGCAGATATTACAAATCCTGACAAAATTCATTACACTATAGCAAAACCTCAGTCATTAATATCACCATCCATCTCATCAGAATGATCTCTCAAGTACTAGGAAACTGACAACAAGCAGAGCAGGTAACACAAGTTTTCTAAATTTTTTATTTTTGAGAGTTTTAGTTTTATTAGTAGCAACAAAACTGGCAATTATTTTCCTTGAATTGAAAGACTCACTTTGTTCACTTTCAAAAAAATGGCTTCCAAATAACTAAGTCTAAATAATCATAGCTTGGTATTCATTATTTCAAGTATTAATGATGCTTGATGCAAAATATGGCTAGTGTCACTAGCAACTCAAAAAAATTCCATAGGGTTCTTCCTCCAAACCAGAGGTTCTCAACTTGTAGGTCATGACCCACAGGAACTATATTAAAGGGGCATGGCATTAGGAAGGTTGAGAACCACTGCTCTAAACAACAAGTATATTCTGGATATGTAACAGTACTTTTTACATACTTCCTGTCTCATCACATGAAATGGTAAAACAACATATACTCAAGGGTCAAGATTTAATAACTGAATAATTGATACTACTTCATCAAGTAATAACTCTTCACTTTTATCTTAAATGAAATTAGCTTTTGTCCTCTGAATGCATGACAGTGAAGAATACCATGATTACTAGTACAGTTTGGCACCACTGCCATTTAATTTCTAAGACACCCATAGTTTTACCCATCTTTGCTTTTGCATCAGCAGGGCAAATGCCAAAGCAATAGAAAGGCAAAAAGTTAGTATTACTATAATAGTTTTGACCTCATGGATCTCCTGAACAATTTTTATTTAGTTACCCACACAGGTCTATACACCACAATTTGAGAAGTGTTGTTGTCTTAAGGAAACACTGAAAGCTATGAATAAATTGCTAACCAGTTAGATGTGGGGGGAGTATAAACAAGGAAGGGGCTAAGGACAGAGAGCTGGAACTGAATTGTAGCTAAGAATCAAACTGCAGCTGGGAACTGTTCTCTGGTGGGAACATACTTGGTAAGGAGCTTCTAGTGACCTTTATCTGACTTAGGGCTCATTAACATGTAATTAGCATAAGTGGGTGAGGGTTGCAAAGGATTCTGGGGAAGACATAGGTATAGAAAGGGAAACTGGGCTCAGCACCCATAGCACAGTGGTTACTACACCAGCCACATACACAGAAGGTTCAAGCCTGGCCAGGGCCAGCTAACCAACAATGACAACTGCAACAAAAAATAGCCAGGCATTGTGGCAAGCACCTGTGGTCCCAGCTGCTTGGGAGGCTGAGGCGAGAGAATAACTTAAGCCCAAGAGTTTGAGAGTTTGAGGTTGCTGTGCTGTGATGCCACAGCACTCTGCCGAGGGCAACATGGTCAGGGTCAGGCTCTGTCTCACAAAAAAAAAAAAAAAAAAGAAAGAAAAGAAATTAAAATAAAAAGAAAAGGAAACTGTCCTGTAACCTAGTCTGTTACCTGATCTGTTATATAATCCCAACCTGTCAATCACCCCCAAAGGCAAGAAATGACAACCTATCTTGCCAGAAGAAAGACTAGCAAGTAAGTGAGCATACAAAAGGTAGCATGTACTCTGACTCCGGGGTCTTTCTTCACTGATGGAGATGACCCATTCCTCTCTCTCTGGAACATATTTCACTTTGTGTAGCTTCCTTCTTCACTTTTACTTCATATGGCTTCTTTTTCTTTCCTGTAATGAACTGTGGGATTGCTCTGGATCTGTTTATCACTCCATCATCTGTTCAATTCAGTACAAGTACACATTCTTGTCCAGGAGACCAGAGAACATCCAAAGAGACCTAACAATCCCCAAATCCACATCCACAATTTATGAATGCGCTTATGAATCATAAGAAAATGTCAAATACCTGCATGAATTCTTTAACTCAAAATCAGGCTAATCTATTCTGAAGCTGAATTAACAATAACATGAATAACAAAAACAATGAACATTCAGTGAATATTTGACATTTATTAACTCATTTAATCTTCATAATAACCCTATTAGTTAATGGCTATACTCAAGCTACGGAAGAGAAAAACTGGAGCAAAGAAAAGGAAAGTACTCTGTATAACTTACTTCTTAAGTCTTCACAACATTTTTATTATCTTTTTTTACCCTTTCATTATTCTTTTTATGTTTATTATTAATTTCATAGGCTAAAACTTGGAATCAAATAGGTAAAGTACCCTGTCCAAGGGTACTTTTTTCTACTAAGTAGAAAGTAGTAGATAATCTACACACAAATCCAAGTTCTCTGACTCCAGAGTACAACACATACTATGCCATGCTATACCACACATGAGTTTATTATTTGCATATAAACAGACTTATATTTACTAGAGTCTTACAGGTTTTAAAGTCAACTGAACAAGACTTCTATTTGAAAAGATTTTTACTAATTTGATTACATTTGTCTTCAAATGGAAGAAAATCGACTTCCTTTTTAAATGGTACACTCTAGACAGTTCATTAATTCACACTGTCTGAATATGACAACAAATCTAATGTAACTGAGGTTACTCTTAAAGAAAAAAAATAGATTCAACAGTGTCAAGTGATATTATCCCCATTTTATAGATGAGGAAACTGAAACTAAGAGGAGTAAAGTAACTTCCCCTAAAGACATGCTGCTCATAAACCGTAGAGTTAAAATCAGTCTGGACTTAAAGTCAGTCAGTCACAACACCTACACATATTTAAGAAGGCCTTTGACAGTGACCAAAGAATTGGTCAAAAGATCTGGATACAGAACTTGCTGATACCATACTCCCTCTACCCAAGGCAATCAAGATATGAATCATCTTGCATCTGGAAGACCAAGAGATGAAAAAGAAAAGCGAGCTGGTGCACAGTGAAAATAAAAAGCCATGTTTTCAGGTGCTTTTAGTAAAGAGCTTACAGGTAAAGAACTAAAATTACCTAGGAAGGCATTGACACGCATCCCGTGGCTGTGCCTCCATTTAAAAACAAAACAAAGCCCAAAAAAAAGCCTAGAGGACAATGTCATCATAGATAGCCAGGCTCTCTACAGATTACACAATAGCTTTCAGGTGCCAGGAGCACAAGACTGCCACAAAACTTAATAAACTGCAGCAGGTATCACTTCTAAAACTTTCTAAATCCTATCACTCAGTAAATTTCCATTTCAAATTAGGATACGTAAAGGTCAGAGGTCATGACCCATGTCTGTTTCTATTTTAAGGACCTTCACTACAAGATGGTTGCTTAATATTAAACCCTAAGGGAGAAGGAGAAGCAATCAAAGTTTATCTAGCTCTATTCACTTTTATAACTTGTAACTCTACTTTTAGGAAGCATAAGCATCTTGAGATTAGACTGGGTACTGTGGCTTTACTGTCAAACAAATCATATTCTCAAGGAGTCCCCACATGTTTGACAGGAAGGTGACAAAATGGACGCTCTGTGGTGTACCACCTAAAACAGCAGGCAGTACTGGGGAGAGATGAGCAATCATATTTGTTACAGACTATCACACTCTGGATTCCTTCCGCAGCAAAGAGAAAAAGAAAGCAACTTCACCCCCTTCTATCAAAGATTCCTAGTAACGACCAAAAGAATCAGAAATTAGTAATATAAAAGAAGCTGACAAATATATAAGAGGGAAAAAAAAAAATCAAGATTGAGGTCATGTCCCTTGACATGCATCATTTATACAAAGGATTCCTCCACTTATCTGAATTAGTTTCATGTACCTCATTTCATTCAGATAATTGAAGTTTTCCTTTTAGAGTTGTAAAGTGTCTACCTCAACATAATTAGTAAACTGTCCACTTAAAAATACCACTACAAAAATTACCACCCCCTCCTCTCTATATATATACATATATCCCACTATCATTAAAAATACGCGATTTTGGCCTTCACGGGAAATTTACTTCAAAAGTCCTCTTTAAAAAAATTAACACAAGAAATTCTACAAGCAAAGTTATGGTCATTACCTTTTTAATACAGTGTGTTTGCATTACTTGTTAAAGACATGGTAATTTGGGTGTTCAATACATGACTACTGTTCTGCAACCAAATTAAAGGTTTAGACTACTAAAGAGTTTGATGACTTGTCTCAATACAATAACTGGGAATATAAGGAGTCCAAAATCAAAGAAGTCTCTTTTTTATGAGCAGGCATTAAAGGGCCTTTTAATGAGAATTTACTCCTTAGTATGTAATTACTAATGAACAAAAAATAGGGCCATTAAACTCACTTCTTTATAGTGACATAAAACTTCTTTGTGTAAGAAATATAAAATAATATATACATATTATCAAACTCAAGAAAAATTTGAATGTTTGATGCCTTACAATACAACATAGTGAAAATTATACACCTTTTCTTAAGTAAATGTCCTTCATCAGCTGACTGATGAAGCCATTTTTATGTAGATATTGCTATAATTTAAAATACACAGACTCTCTAGTACTAATGGAAGCAATGAAATATCTAAACTTTCTGAATGAATTTTAAATTTCCATATAAGCCTTGGCTTTCCACACTAACAGAACTTACTGTTGGGAAGAATGTCCATCTAATCAATATTTATATATTATCTGCTAAGCGCCAGGCACTGTACTGAATACTGAGGACATTTCCAGGAAGAGAACAGATCCAGTGCCCACCCTTTCCACACACACAGTCTAGAAGGAATGTAAAAATATACCTGACCAAATGAAAGTTCAAAACTGAAAGAAAATTGTCAGAAAAATAATTAGCTACCACTGATATTGGATACAAATCACCCATTTAATATCTCCAATAAAGAAGGTGGAGAACCCAACAGCAAGATAGTCAGGAAAAGGGTTTTGACTAACTATATGAATTCAGGCTGTCCCTGAGTCCCTCCTGCAAATGAAAAGTTGACCCTAAAATAGGGTCAAATTATAACAGCAAAAGAGTCCAAATTTCAGTATCTAACAGGTCAATCTGGTGAGCTCGAGTCCAGGAGACACTATGGTATAGTATTTTGGCTCATGAAAACCCTATCCACCCACCTGTGGACAAGAACAGGTCCTAGCTCCTCAACATGAGAGAGATGGCCAGGATCCTAGAATGTCTAAAAAGGCTTAAGATAAATATTGCAAGGGTACATGTCTAGTACCCTTTGGCCTCCCAGAGTGGTGGGATTACAGGCATCAGCCACTATACATATATTAACTAGTTCAATGTAAGCATTCCAAATTGCATATAAAATCAGCACATTGTACCCCATAAATGCATTAATGTATCCATGATCTATGTGGTTATGACTTAATAAAAAAAAATAAAGAAAGGCTTAAGACAAGGTTCCAGTTCCACAAGGAACATGGAATACAAAGAGATACAACACAGAAACCTCAAATCTTATAAACTATTTACTGCTTACAAAAGAAAAGACTGTGGGATTGCTCCTCTGGCTACTTTTTAATCCTAAAAAAAATTAACAACTGTCTAAATTACTTAAGTGTGACCTTACAGAGTATGAGGGGAAAGGACTATATATTCTTACTAATTGTCTAATTTAATATCCTAATTCCATTTGCAACTATATTGAAATATTCTAGATATCTTACACTTCGTTAAGGTGGTCAAGCCATGTTATTTCAAAATTCTTCACAGGAAAAGTATTTTTTCAAAATTGAAAATTTCACACGGAAAACTCAGTACTAGCCAAGGCTATGGTGAGAAACCACACCTCTGTAAGCAATGGAGATCCCTCCCGCTATAGGGAGTAGGAAGGATAAGGGCCTTCATAGATCTTCTGTCTGGGTAGAAGGGAATGACCTACCAGTGGGTAGGCCAGGTAAACCAGATCTGATGTAAGAACTAGCAACAACAGATGTGATATGATTTGCTTCCTATGAATCTTATAAATAACTAAGCACCATCATACTCTACTGTGCAACTGCCTTCAGTAATAGTACCAGTGGGAAAAAAATGCATTAAAGTCCAAAGATACTGTCCCTGTGAAGGCTATTATCTGTAAGACTCTACATGTTCATTTAGGAATCACTCTATGGAACTGGCCCTGAATGTGCTAAGCCAAAATTTTACCAAAACTAGTCAAAGAATAGAACGGCTAGAATGGTAGTACTTTCCTCAGGGTTTTCTTTTTCTTTTTTTTTTTTCTTTTTTTGAGACAGTCTCACTCTGTTGCCCAGGCCTCAACCTAGCTCACAGAAACCTCAAACTCCTGGTTTGAAGCAATCTCCCTGCCTCAGCCTCCCAAGTTGCTGAGATTTTAGGTGGGCTAATTTTCCATTTTTAGTAGCAACAGGGTCTTGCTCTTGCTCAGGCTGTCTCAAACTCCTGAGCTCAAGTGATCCTCCTGCTTTGGCCTCCCAGAGTGGTGGGATTACAGGCATCAGCCACTGCATTTGGCCTCCTCAGCTATAAAACATAAATAACAAATTATGATCCACTAAAGAAAGAAGAGGTAAGGAAAAAACTAAAGAAAAAAAAAAAAGAAAACACAAGTATCACCAACATGGAGCACAATTTCTCAGCTACAACCTAAAACTGTACAACATTTCATCTTAGGACAGCCTACCAAGGTAGTCTGAACTCCAAACGTTGTATGTCTTAATCTATATGATGAAAAAAATATCCTTATAGTGAAGCCAAGGCTTTAAAACATAACAATTACGGCATCAATTTATGGTTGTCAAACTTTGCTCCAGTGGAAACTTTGACTTATTCTAGTGACTGAAGTATCCCATCACTAAATTTAAAAATTATTTAAAATGAGTGTCCCAAAAGTAAAATAAATCCCTGAAACAAGGCTGCATTTGTACCTTCTAAATATATTGAAATTTAAAACAAAAAGTTAAATACAAAAAAAAAGTGTCCTTTCCCAATTTCAGTGACTTATAAAAAAGAACAAAATTCCTAATATTATGTTTCTTCCCCCAATTTTTCTAAAATACCTGATACTGCTACCTCTTTCAATTTTGGAATTCAACCTAACAGGATATTTGGCTCAAACAAAAAAGGAAATGAGTTATTTCAAGTTACTGTATCATGATTTAGGACTTCTAGGCTCTTTGCTACCTACCTCTTTGCTCATAAATTTTATCAAGCCCACAAGACCACAACCATTTACAGAGTCCCACTACGCTTGACCTGGACATACACAGAAGAATAAAACATGGTCCATCTTCCATGAAGCCCATATTAAAAAAGTGTACACAGGCCAACACACATTTATTAAATGCCTACATTAAACACTGCTGTGGGAGACACAAATTCACTGTACCCTAGTAAACACATAAGGCTCATCCATGTGAGGCCCACTTAAAAGTGATGCTGGAGATGCTGGAATTAGATAATTTCATGTGATAGGATTTCTCTTCCTAACTAACAGTCATGCACTGCGTAACATTTCAATGACCACGTATCTGATGGTGATCCCCTAACACTGCAATACTGTATTTTCACTGCATTTTTGGTATGCTTAAATTTGTTTAGATACACACCATTGTGTTACAATTGCCTACAGTGTTGTTCAATACAGAAACATGCTCCTACAGCCTATACCACATAGTCTATACCACATAGCCTAGACATGTAGTAGGCTATAAAATCTAGGTTTGTGTAAGCACAATCCATGTTCCCACAACAAAGCTTATGCACTTCTCAGAACTCATCCCCATCATCAAGCAATACATGTTGCATCAAGGTTATATACACCATAACTTGAAATACCAATCTCCTGGAAGTGACAAGACTATCTGAATCAAAAATATGAATAGTTTCTTCAGATGCAAAATAATTACTAAATTCAAACAAAACTGGAAAGTAATGTTTCAACTGACAGAATGTGAACATTTCCTATCTATAAATATGTATACTATTTTTATCTAATGGATGCAAATCACAAACTAACAAAGCAGGGGGGGAAATGAAAATTTATTATTACAGTAGAACCTCTGCAAGTTTACCCCCCAAAGACTGAAACAAAATGGTTCAACATAAAGAGGTAGTTAACATAAGAACTAGACCTACCATACTGATAAGTACATGTAGTGCATGTCTGGTCTATGAAAATTAGGTCAACTTAAAGAGGAGGTCAGTGTAGAGGAGGCTGTCACCTGAGAAGGATCTACAATATTTGACTTTTTTAAAGATACCATAATCAAAACATACTCTTTTTTTGTATATGAATATCCATCGAGGAGGTTTGAATTATGTATTTAAAGTGTTTAATTCAGGCATCTATTCAGCTCCTGCTCAATCTCTTCCAAAAACTTTGATTCTTAATTTCTCCGTAAAATAAAAGGATTGGATTACACTAAGGTCTAAAATGATTTCAAAATAGAATCAGAAAAGCTATCTTCACTTCTCAAACTGGTAATGCTAAAATACTTACTGTTTTCTACCTTGCCAGAGAATCATGCTTCAGAATTTAACTACCCATTGTTTTCAAGTTTGTCAAGAAGAGTTTCATGATTCCAAAGGTACTCCTTGGACCCTCAATACTAAAATGGTTTCATTCAACAGTACAGGACCCTAAGGTAAATGCGTAAAAGGCAGTAGAAGAATCTATCCCCTGTCAGACCTGGAAAACACTAATTAAACTTCAATATTGCACTTGGTATGTAGGTTCCTATATTATATTCCTGTCATGGTTAAAGCCTGACGGTAAACAGGTTAACAGAATCCAACAGAATGGTTCTCTTGAACTATACTGAACTTCTTTTTCAGCAGCTTCTTTACCTGACCATTATGTTAAGCTTCAAAATCAACTTCAGGGGTAGCACCAAATAACCAAAGGGAACCAGAGCAGCCAACCCAGGCTGCAAAATAAAATCCACCTCGTGTGGAAAATCACCATCAACTCAACGTTTTCCATTTCAAACTGTGATACAGGTGGAGGAAAAAGTGTCAAATAAACCATTCTCTTTGAACCTCCCATCACACGACCTCAAGGCACTAATTTAAGAATCTCAGACATAATCTAAAGCTGCATGGTTCTCCGAAGACTCTCAAAGTTGTATTTGCGAGAAAAAAAAAAATCCAGACTAAAGTTAAACTAATACACTATTGCACCCTCGGCACTAGATTCTCAAAACTTTTAATTTGGAAACTTTTTCCATCTTAACAGAACCGCACTGTCTGAAAACGATAAACTAAGACGCAGGTGCTGAATCCTCAGACGAGGGATTTGGGGGCGGGGGCGGAGGCGGGGGGGAGGGGGCGAGCAGACCAAGTGAAGTCTTCGGTCTCTGCTGACGGAGGAGAGGGGCGCTAGGGAGGTCAGGAAAGCGGGGAGAGAAGGGGCGGGAGCGAAGGTTTCCGGCAGAAGGCTGGGGGGTCGCACTTCTAGGGCCGGGTTGTCTAGTGGTCGGCGAGGAGAGGGCCCTCGGTCTACTCCGGCCACGCCGGGGAGCCCGGCCTCCCCTCTCCCCGCGCGAGGGCGACGCTCCCCCGCCTGTCCCCGCCGGCCGTGCGCAGAAGAAACGGCGCGCCAGGGGAAGGCGGCGTGCGCGAAAGGTGGTAACCAAGAAAATGAAATCAGAAAATGGCCAGTTTGCTGGAGTAGTGAAACGCCGCGGCCTGGACGCCCAGCTGCGAGCGCACGGCGGACGGCAGCGCAGGGAGCGCAGCGCGTGCGCCCGAGAAGCGCGCGCCCTCAGCTCCGCCTCCCCCCTGCCGGCTCCCCGCGCCGCCGCCGCCGCCGCCGCCGCCGCGGCCCCTCTGGGAACTCCGCGCGGCGCGGCCTCGCGAGGCGGGCGCCGAGGAGGGGAGGGGCCGCGCTCCCCGCCTCCCCGCCGGCCCGCGCGGCTCCCCAACCCGGAGCCTACTCACCTCCTCCTCCTCCTCCTTGTCTCTCCCTCCTGGCCACCGGCGCGGCCCAGCCGGCGACGCGCTGACGCCGCGCCCCTCCCCCGCGGCCGCCGCCGTTGCCGCCGCCCCTCCCTACCCGCAGCCGCCGCTGCCTCCGGGCGCGTCAGGCACAGGCCCCGCCCCTAGACCCGCCCACACGCTGATGCTCCGCCCCCTGCGCAGCCGGGACTCGGCGGGCGAGTGGTTCCTGACTGTGATGCTGCAGCCTGCGCAAGTCTCGCAGTGGTGGTCAGCGGGCTTGGCTCCTGGTACCTGCCCTCTGCCTGCAATCCTCGCTCAGCTTCCCATCACCGTGCGCGCCTTTTCCCACCCCGTCAAGCACCTTCGTATGCTTTGTCGTATTGTTTCCCCAAACCCTAATCCTAGCTCGTGTTGGTCCCTTCTCGTTTCTTCTGGAAGGTCTACGCTGCTCAGTAGGTCGGCCTAGGCTTGCTCCTGCAGTTTTCCTGCCGGTCTCTTGTATCGCCTCTTCCTGGCCTGCTGGAGCCTCAGGTACCCCCGGTCGTTCCCGACTTCCTCCCAGCCATCTCTACTTGCTCTGCGGCTCATACATCCTGGGCGCCTCTTTTGCCAACTTTTCCTAAGTTTCTTCTTTCTGGATTCCTCTAACATTCCTCCTGGCAGGCTCATGGCTTACTTTACCTACATTTTTGGCGTCCTTTCGGTTCGAATCACTCTACGTACGAACTATGGCAGTGGAGACCACCTTTTGACTTTCATAGTCCCATCTATAGTTTATTTATTCATAAATAATATAATAATATGTAAATAGACCACCTAAATTTCAAGGAATGGAATTTTCTACTGGTACTTAACAGGTCACAAGTATTGAAAGTTTTTCCGTCCCTGCTCACTTTAGTTTTTTTACTTATAAAATACATAGTAGAAAAAGTACCAAGTAAAATTGGCCCCTTTTCCTTTGAGTTGCTAGGATTCTGAATTAGAGGATTTGGGTACTTGGAAGGAGGTCGTGTTTTACTTGACTCAAGTGAAGGCAAACCCGCAAATGTAACTGAATGTCTGGTGTCTACAGTGACTTCAGTTTTAAACATGCAGCTTAAAAGAGAGGCTATAATACAGAATGAGTTAAGAAACATCCCAAAATGAAATTGATTAGGCCTCTGGAGTTATATCCATGAGTTGCTTTAAGTTATGTGAGTAAACATTATTACCCTTAAATTGAAGCACTAAAACTATCTTCTGTTTTAGAAAAAATCCATGCTCTATGTGGACTTTAAAAGTTTAAAACCATTGTTGAATTGAACAACAGCTTTACAAGCATTTGAAAGCTTAATAAACCATCTGTCCATCCACTTTCACACAAATTGGTAAACAGAAAAGAGTAAATGCCGAAAGCTGAATATGAAGGTTCTCAACTACCGATGAAACTAGTAAATCCTATTCCACAGAATAAAGTAAAAGATGCTGTTCTACTTACCATAGGATTACCTCCCAATAAACCCATCATAAATAAAAAATATTGTAAGTCGAAAGTTCATTTAATGCTGGCAACGCAGCAGGTGGTCCCAAACTTCCAATATTTTCAACTTTAGAATGGTCTAAAATTGATAGGCATTCAGCAGAAACCATGACTCCATCATAAATCTTAAGAAGCTCCTTAACTTGCATCTGGATAGATGTATGGTAAAGCTGAAAACTCTGAGTCTAACCGTAGTATATGAAAACCTCCAAAGGCTGTAACTGCCTTTTCATTACTTTGGAAATAAAATCATATAATTTTATAATTATCTAGCCTTTGATCTAGAGTCTAATCTTTTCTTTGAAAATGAAAAGATTTTCAATATACTGTTTAAACTGAGAACTAAAATCCAGAGAGGGCAAATTGCTCACCCAATGTGATCTAGCTTAATTAGAAACAAAGCTAGGATTCAAACTCAAACCTCCTGTCTCACATACCTGGCAGCGTCTGTTTTATAGTAAACACTTAACATAAAACTATTCATTATCAGAATTCTTTGACTTTGCAGCTTTGCCTACATGGTCTTTGTGATGTGTGAAATTATACCTACATTAGCTAGGAAGTTATTGCTGTCAGAGGCTGTTTTGTCCTACTGGTTTCAAGGATTCCAGTTGCACAACCTTCATCTCATTTAGTCGAGATTCATATGCATGATCCAGGCAATTCAGGCAGGATTTCAGAACCACAGACATTCATCCTTGGACGTAACAAGTACTGTGTCTTTTTGTAAGAATTATGAAGTTCCTATTGTCAAGAAAATTACAACATTGTTTGGGAGGTAAAATATGAAACAATGATAATTCAACATTAATAATGAAGGATTCAATCATAAATTCCCAATTTTAAGCTGGAAAATAATCCACATAAATTAAGGGAATACTTCTTAAAGAACAACACAGGAATTTAGAATTTAGATTGGCTTATGGGGAAAAAGGTAAAGGAAATTTCTTGAAAAATGCAGTAAGAAAAGAAAAATGGGCATAATAAGGACTGGAAAAAGTATCACAGCCAAACCAAAACAGAACATGCATTTTACAAACAATAAAAAAACGGTCTGAAATGACAGGGTAGAAAAATTCGTAAAGGACCTGAATTTGAGCCTCAGATAATTGGTCTAATGGGGAATAATTCTGGGTTTGATGTGAGATGGAGAAAGGGGAGGGGAGGACAGGACAAGGAGACCTTAACCTTAGGTAGTAAAGAAACAAATGGACTTTTAAAAGAAATGTTGGACATGGATTCTACTAGGGAAAAGACTTGGGTTTAGTGAGTATATATAGGGATCAAAAAAGAGTGAGAAGTCCAAGATGACTTTAGGGTTGCCCCAATAGTCAATACAGTACAGCTGTCAATAGACCCTGGCACCTTAGAGTTCAAAGATGACCAGCACTCACTGGCATCTATAAAATGATAGATAAGGAAGCAAGACTTTTTCCCAAAGCAGATCCTCCTCATCACATCCTCATTCCTAAAAACTGTAATTTACTACTCAAGCATTACAGAATTAGAAGAAAAAAAGAAAGCTCTCACCCTGTCCCCGTCCATGGGTCCTCTGCCGGTGTCTCCTAGTCAGCCTATTATTATTTCCATTTCAGCCCCATTAATGGCAACGTGCTCAGTAGTGCACTATGTAATACTATAGTAGGTAATAAGCCAGTAAGTTAAACACACACCACATACATCCTGGTGTGTTTCTACTCAGAATTCTCCTAGGCATAGAGGACTAGAAAAGTATAAAAAGGAACCTCTGCCTTTCAGAAGCTTATAATCAATTCACCTGATGGAATAGCAAGAACAACCTATGTGGACTTAAAGGTATATCTATGTAGAAATAGGGGGAGTACAGCTTATTGGCTTGGAAGTGGTATGATCTGTAGGTTTTATCATTGAACAGATTTATTAATCTTTAAGCACTATTCTGTATTTTGGTGGTAAAGTGGTAGAATAAAAAGCTCCTGCTCTCACTGAGCCTATTACATTCCATTTCGGAGTGACAGAGAACAAGTAAATATACAATTATCAAAGGGTAATAAGTGCTCTGAAGAAAATAAAAAGCAAAGGTATCTAAAAGAATGTCTATGGAGCAGGTTAGACCTTTCCAAGGAACAATTAAACTATGACTGGAATGAAAGAAACAACCAATTATAGATAATCTAGAGAATACCAGTTCAATAAACAGTAAGCCAATGCAGAGCCTTAAGAGGGATCAAGCTTCGTGTTCTTTGAGACCATAAAAAAGCCAACTGTGTCTTGAGTGTATGAAGGTATCAGAAAAGAAGAGGAAATGAAGCACGGGAGATTAGTAAGGCCTTGAGAGTAAGAAGGGATTTTGAGGTCAGATTAAAGTATGGATGTTTGGAAGATTAATCACTCTTTTGTTCTGGATTTGAGGAAGGAGAAATTAGGACCTCGAAGACCAGATGGAAGCCTGCATGATAATCCAGGTAGGAGGTGAAGTGGGGTAGATGAGGAAGATGGAAATGTTAGCAAGGAACCCCAAAATATGAAGAAGATTCAGTAGTGGTATTTCAGAGGAATGGTAGGTGGTGTTAGTTGGGAAGAGTCCATAGTGTCAAATGCAGCAGAAATGTTAAAGGTTAACGGCATTAAGAGAAAGCTAGTATTAGTTAATAAAGATGCCACATGTGAGCTGCAGGTGAATCAGGTGAATTGTTTCCTTAGAGTGGAGTGGTAAGAAGTGACGAAACAGAGGCAGTGAACTTTAAGAATCAGTATAAGTCAGAATGTACAAAGCATATGTATTTTATTTACCTTTTAAGGCCATACATTTTTGGATGCTACTGAAATTTTAAATCAATTTAAATGTTCCAATGTTCCTATTCAGATCTAAAGGTTTCTTTTCTTGTGGGGGAGGGTTGGAGACAGAGTCTCATTCTGTGGCCCAGGTAGAGTGTAGTAGCAACACCATTGCTCACTGCAACCTCAAATTCCTGGGTTCAAGCCATCTTCCTGCTTCAGCCTCCTGAGAAGCTGGAACTACAGGTGCATGCCACCATACCCAGCTATTTTTTTCCTATTTTTGGTAGAGACAGGGTCTGAGTCTTGCTCAGGCTGGTCTTGAACTCCTGACCTCAAGCAATCTTCCCACCTTGCCCTCTCAGAGTGCTATTACAGGTGTGAGCCACCACACTCAACTGAAATCTTTTTCTCTCCATGCATAAGGAAGAACAAACTTACATCTTAGAAACATAACTGATGTGTTTTGGGGGGTCTCAAATCAGTCAGATCTCTGATTCCTTGCTGTAAACATAATCACAAAAAGTTAACTCTTACTCCTGGGAATATTGCCAGAGCCTTAGAGTAGAAACACCAAGGCATGTGTATTACCATAACAGTTACATTTCTATTACTGCTATCTGTCAGATCTAAAACATGTGGGCAGTGGGTGTGATCCCAGACACACCCTAAAGTCTCACTGAACTCAGATTTTAATTAATAAAGAAGATCTTCGTCATATTGGCCTACAAATTAGCACTTCTATAAAAGAAAAACAAATACCATTCTGTGAAATATGCATGTGCAGCTACCATGACTTAAAGTGACACTTTTGCAATCTATAAGAAGACAGCTCAGTTGAACTTCTTTCAGCAAACTGCAAGATAATTAACAAGTACCTTTCTTCCCTGGAAACAAACTAGACTAGTTTGGCATACAGAGTGGAAGGAAAAACGTCAGGCCCCTCCGTTTGTAGCAATGCATCCTGAACATCTCAAGGAAAGCAAGCCTTACTCAGGCTAAGTTATGTCCACACATGCACATGCATGCCTTCTCCTGATCGTATGATGTCAGTGGGTAGAATGTGTTAATTTGTTAGGTGTTATCAAAAAATGGAACGCTCTTAGCACTCTTTTTATTTGGAATATATTTCATTTGGAGATCCATTGAGAACTATTAATCTCTTGGGATAGTTTGAAGAACTTTGTTGAATTCAACGAAGGAAAAATAACTGTAAGTTATTCTAAAAATAATCATGAAATATAGTGTTTAATTTGTTGGCCCATGTACTTCTCAAGTCAGTAGTGACCAAGGATTCTTAGCCTTAATGAACAATTACCATATTGCTGAAATCAATACCATATTTAGCTTTAAAAGCTTTCTTACTATTGGTGCTGAAAGAGGCCAAAAACATCAGTAACCCAGGGAGCAAAAAACACGCTCTCTGTTGAGGAAATGATCTCCTTAAATTAGGGTTTAGCTGTTCCTACGCTGTAATGTGAGGGAATTTGATTTATCATCGTTACGTTCAAGCCTGAAGACAGCAGTGTTCTATGCTGTGGTTCATCCTGTACCTTTTATCAAGGATAAATTCAGGGTTTTGTTTAAAAACAAAGCTTACATAATATCTGCTCATGATTAGCCCTTCCAGTAATTATCTGTTGCTTGGAATCAATGTCAGCCAACCAAGTTCAGATGGCAAAAAAAATGTTTGATCTGCAGTGATGTGATTCAGAAGACTGTGTGTGTGGAAGGTACAGCTATGCCCATACAGAGAACTTATTTATCTAATTTGACTGCCAGTGATTTAATTAATGTTTGTCAAGCACTTTGAACATGAAAGAACTCTGAAAGCTGAGAGCTATTGCTCATAATCATTTTTCCTATTTGTTGAACTAAAATTAACATACAATGTTAATGTGATACTCTTATGGTATCTTTGAGAGAGATGCTCCTATTCTAACAACTCTTTGGACCACACTTTAGAAAGTCTCATTAAAACTTCAAGGTTCTGGTTTCTGAAAGTCAAGCTTCAAGCTGGTTGGGTATCATCCATCAGATTTTGAAGCATACAGGCTAAATAAACACCAGTGACAGCTTGGGGACATGTATGCACCTGTTTATTGAGAAGATGTTAATAGGGGCAAATCTAAAATAAGAACACATACAGCAACCTGATTTTCAAAAAATTTTTGTGCAAGCCTACACTTAAAATTACCCGTATTATCACATAATTGTTTTCTTCTAATTTTTTCTCCAAATAATAACTACTAATGAGCACAGTGCTTGGTAACAATCTGAAAAGAAAAGGAAAAAATGGGAAGATCCTATTTTAAAGCTTTGAGGAGAAGCAAATGTGATGTTTTCTATTATTGCTTTTTTTCCAAGCACAAGATCAGTTGGCAAAAGAGGAAGAAATCTTGAGGAGGAAGTGAGGAGGCTGGCCCATAGAAAAAAATCTAATGTTATTTTCCCCATAGAGATTTAGCAGTATTGCATTCATACCTGCAAAGGGTTGGTGGGTTATTCGTCCAACTTCTCAGGACTGTAGGGCAGAATAGACTCCCCTGTGGAATAGAGTGATTCGGAAAGACTTTCCCAAGTCTGAGTTTCAAAAAGTCATTTCCCAAATGACTTGTTCTTGAACTTTAGTTTCATTTTATTTACATTCCAGTCCCATAAAGAGAATTTTTATGTTGCACCTCAGTGCAGAATCTCCTTTCCATGTGCACCATGCCTAGCACATATGTCGGGAGAATATGCCTCATTAAAGCACTAGTCCTACCCCAACTTTACTAAACTGAACTTTATAATACATATTGGCCTGAAAATATACCCTTTCGGCAAGCTCCCCCATTGTGTTATATTTATAAAACTTCAAGAAGGACTTTTAGGGGAGGTATCACTTACCTTGTCTAGCCATTCTTAGCACAGATCTTACTTGTAGTAGCCAGATGTGGCAGGGACAGTGGTGTTCACCAAACATTGCATACGTCTTTTACAATTTCTACCCTCTATCGTAGTTTGGAGCCATATAACTAGTCAGTGGGCTTGGGGGGAAATAAGATGTATTGCTTCTGGCCCTAGGTTCTTAACAGTAACTTTTCCCTTTGCCCTTGTAGCCCTGAAAACCGCATTTTCCTGACAATGTTACTATAAGAATGAGGTAGTCTCCATCCCTAGAGCTGAAGAGTTAGCTCTAGAGCTAACCAGACCTTCAAACAACTTCTTGTGAATGAGAAGTAGTCTTTTAATGGTTAAGAGCTGAGTGATCTGGTGTTTTTTCTTTTTTGGGTTTTTTTGTTTTGTTTTGTTTTTGAGACAGAGTCTCACTATGACGCCCTGGGTAGAATGCCGTGGCATCACAGTGCACAGCAATCTAAAATTCTTGGGCTTAAGTGATTGTCTTGCCTCGGCCTCCCAAGTAGCTGGGACTATAGGCATTTGCCACAACACCCAGCTATTTTTTTTTTTTTTTTTTGGTTGTAGTTGTCATTGTTGTTTGTCAGGCTCAGGCTGGATTCCAACCTGCCAGCTCTGGTGTATATGGCTGGTGCCCTAGCAGCTGAGCTACAGGCACCAAGCCAATCTGGTGTTCTTGTTAATAGCTACATTCTCATTGTGTAGCCTGTCCTGACAAACACAACCTGATGTACATATCTCTTTCACAATTGCAGAAACAGCTTATAACCTATGGACCTTAACAGGCAGCAAAGGATAGTATACTGAACAGTGTGTAAGTTACTAGATAGATTATTTAAGTACAAATGGGTATACGAAGATCACAAATAGTGGCTGGGCTCAGTGGTTCGTGCCTGTAATCCCAGCATTTTGAGAGGCTGAGTGGAGAGAATTGTTTGAACTTTGAAGTTTGAAATCAGCATGAGCATAAAGTATTTTTGTTTTTTGTTTTGTTTTTTTTTTCCTGAGACAGAGTTTCACCCTGTTGCCATAGGTAAAGTGCTGCGCCAACAGCCTCGCTGACAGCTACTTCAAGCTCTGGGACTTAAGCAATCCTCTTGCCTCAGCCTCCCAACTAGTTGGGACTACAAGGTAAGCACCACTATGCCCAGGTAGTTTTTCTATTTTTCGTAGAGATGTGGTCTCACTCTTGGTCAAGCTGGTCTCCAACTCCTGAGCTCAAGCAATCTACCTGCTTGGCCTCCCAGAGTGCTGGGATTACAGGTGTGAGCCACCATGACTAGCCAAAAAATATATATATGTATATTTTAGCTTGGCTGGGCTTGTTGATGCTGGCTTGTAGTCTCAGGCAGGAGTTTGTGGTTGCAATGAGCTATGATGATGCCATTGCACTCTAGCCTGGGGCAACAGAGTAAGATTCTGCCTCAAAATAAAAAAAAAAAAAATTACAATAGTATGTCCTATGACTTTAAAAAGACTGTTCCTGTATTGTTCAGTTCTGGCTTTACTTCCCAATCCTGCCTTAAATTAAAGAATTAGTAAAATCTTTATCCTACTACATCTAGGAAAAATATTTTTGCCCTTGCCATACCTAGACTCTCTTCTTTTCTCCATCCTGGTCACGCATCATTAACAGTCTATCGTCTACATTCTCAGATGGGTATGGTCCCCAAGTCCAAAGCCAGTCAGAAGTGGATTGGTTGGGTTTTTTTGTATTAGCTGCTTAAAGTTCACCCTGTTAAATCTATCAATTAAATTTCTATGACATTAGCCACTTAAACTCCTAATTTGTTACTGAACAGATGTGTACAGTGCTGAAACAAAGAAATTTCCTCTTCTGCGTATTTTGGGCTCTGCCCTCACACACCTGGGTCCAGCACCTACAGGAAAGATGAAGCACACAGCTTTGAAGGAGGGAATGAGTGATGGAAGAGGAACCTCCATAAAGGCTGAATGCTTGGCAGAAGTCAGTGATCTATACTATTTGCTGATCTACCCCTGAAGCATTCTCTCTGGCAGCAGCAGGCCAGCTTTTGCTATTGAACCATTTCAAAATCACTATTTGAAAGCTATACATGCACATAAAGAAAGGGCAGGGAAAATCTTCCTTTTGTGGGTTCTCAAGCACGGCAAAGACTCTTTTGTCAGTAACTATGCCAATACTAACCCATCTTATACTGCCTGAAATCTTTTTTAAAAAACAGGAAGAAATAAACAAAGCGTAAGCTAGCTAGAGTTTGCTTCTCCCATGAGCCATGACTAGAGTACAGTTAATAACATTTCTTATGTTTTAACACATCACCTTTTCCTTAATTCACAGACCAAATAGGAAAAAAAACAAAAATCACGTACTGTATTCTTTTTCCTGTTGCTTTGTCAATAGTTCACTGAACAAATCCGCATAACATTCCTGGAGTTGAGTAAAAGAAACATATGAAATGAACTCATTAAAACATTTTTCAGTTCTATGTAGTATTTATTTGTCCCCATTTTGAAATTGGGCCATGCTGCTTTTGTTCCTATAGAAAAGAAGTTATGATTTAAGAAAACTTTACAAAAGGGAAGCCGATCCTGATGTTATCAAACTTCCCTCTTTTCTTTTAGCAGAATGTTTGAGAAAATGCCAATTGGTGTCGCCTATCATCAGAACTTTTCAAGATCTGATTGCCTTTGAAAATTAACTTGCTTAAAACTATCTGACCTTCTTTAACAGATGTTATATTCCCCTCTGAATAGTTAACATCTACATGTGTCACGGCATACTGAAATAGTAACACTGTCTCAAATGTTTTAGATGAAATGATGCCATGACTTCCATGTTCCCCCATTTGGTTGGAGGGGGCATTTCAGTCATCCATATTCTTTTGTGGCGAGTGTTAACCAGAATGCCATTTTTGTCACTGGATGATTTTCTAATTAGAAGATTCACTCTAAAATGAAAGTCTGAGGTTGTTGAGGCAGAGATATGTTTTAAAGGGAAATTGTCATTAGTACAAAATATTGGAGGACAAACAAAATCAATTTTTACAGGCAGATTAACTAAATTATCCATTATTTAGTAAACATTGCAAAAATCAAGAGGGTGGACTGAGTTAGCCATGTGTTAGTCATACCCGAACAAGAGAATGAAGTACTAAGGTCTCATTTATGTTCAAGAGTTGCCCATACAATTATAACATTCTCAGAGTTAGGGCAGGGACTTATTTCATTCCATGCGACCTTTGTTCCCCAGGATTGATTGCTATTAGAAAGTAAAAACAAATAACATAAAAAGGATTTTACCAAGTTAGCTTTGGATTTTTAAAAATACTTGAGCCCTGCTAGTGTTAGGTAATCTGGTACCTTTACATCTTTACAGTAGTTGGAAGATTTGAAAAGCAATGTTTCTTTCTTTCTTTTTTTTTTTATAAAAGACACTTAGTAAGGTATCTTTCAGTGTCCTATCAGGTTAGCATTTTCAAAAATTGTGCATAAATATCAAGTTGGGATATAGTTTTCCCCTTTCATTTTGTATTCTTACCACTTGGTTTTCCTTTGAGTGTGGGTGGGCATATCAGTGGAGGGGTAGAGTTCAAAGCAAGAGCTTAATAAAGTAACTTAATGACAGCAGGTGACCACCAATAAGCAAATCTTTTACAAATTATGAGACTGAATAGATTACAAAAGATGGAGTGAAAACCACTGCTAAATGGCACAATTGCCAAGGAGTTTTCAAAATGATGAAAGGATCTAAATGTCAGTGCTGACTACTCATACACAGAAGAAAGCGCTACTTGGGTGTTTCATGAGGCATTTTAAAATTTTTTATTTTGGAAATTTTCGACCACATGTAAGAGTAGTGAGACCATTGCTAGTAAAAGGGAAGCCCAGGAAGTTAACAAAATGTTTGCTACGCTTGTTTTACGTCTCCTTCCTTCTTTGACGTTGTCTTCATTGGAAAATTTTTTCTCTATTATTAAAGAAAATCTTTATCTCATGTTACTTTGATGACAGTATACACTGAAAAACAAAAAAATTTTCATATGTAAACACAGTGTAATTATCATACCTATGTATGTTTAAAATATCTATTTTCATATCTTTTAAGTCATTCTATTAACATTTTTGTTTGATTTTTAGATTTACTTTATCCCTGCCTCCTTTATAGTCCACACATCAATTAGCAAAAGAAATTCTACACTTTAATTATTTTTTCACATCCATGGGGCCCTCCCTCTGCCCTTCTCTAACATGGTTTGATATTCAGAATCTTAACACCATTCCCAAATTCTGCCTTGGGATTGGCACAACACACAAAAAATTAAATTTAAATTTTGCTCAAATTTCAAAGTTTTATAAAGTGTAAACATACTATAATTCATAAAAAATGAATCCAAAATCTAGCTATGACTGTGTTCAGTATCTACCAGTTAATTTCTAGGATGTTTCTCCTAGGATCCTTTGCAAATATAGAAGACCAACCTTGACCAAATAAAACCAGTAAACAGACAGATAAAAATTAAAAAGTAGCTTGGCATGGTGGTATGTGCATGTTGTCTCAACAACTGGGGAGGCTGAGGCAGGAGGTGATGGAGGACAGTGGTTATGGGCTGTAGTGCACTATGCCAATGAGGTGTTTAGCATCAATATGGTGACATTCCAGGGGTGGTGGCCCACAACGTTCCTAATGAGGGGTGAACTGGCCCAGGTAGGAAATGGAACAGGTCAAAATTTTTGTGCTGATTAAGAATGGGATCACGCTTGTGAATAGCCACTGCACTCTGACCTGGGCAGCATAGCAAGACCCTGTCTCTTAAAAAAGTTAATAAAAAGTAAATGACTACAATAAAAGTTTTGAATTATGTCCTGAATAAGGGCAAGAATCAGGTACACTGGGGAAAGAGAGTTCCATGGAGCAAAACCTTGTGGGCAGTCTCTTCAGAGCACTGCCATCGAGATGAATAGAGTTTTCCATCATTGCATCTTTCTGCTAAGAGTCTGAGTCTGTGTCATATGCTCCCCCTTGGCCAGGGGATGGCAGGATCCCTTGAACTGGCCAGGGCCACATACAATAAGGCAGAGATGGTTTTCCAAAGAAAGGCCAAATATTGATACCAAAAAAGAGAACAGATGCCTGGTAAGCAAATTTGACAGTAGGGCAGGACAAGAATACAGAAACTCTTCCTTCCTCTCATCTCTGGCTCTCTATTCTTCAGATCATTGGATCTGGCTTTGTTTATATCTGTGTCTGTATCTATCTATCTATCTATCTATCTATCTATCTATCTATCTATCTATATGTTAGAGAATATTATTCTCACTGGAGCCCCTTTCTTCATGTTCCTTTTGTCAGAAATCAGCATAACGTATAGCCACAACTTCCAAGATGCAGAACTGATGACTTCTAAGTACTTTATCCTATCTCATTGTCTTTTTTTGAGTTGTGAGCATGGATTTTAAAAATCCACTCTAATTTTCAGCTTTCCATTTCCTTTTTGGATCTCACTTTTTCTCATTTATAAACTCTCCTTTCAGCTCTCTATTATAGTAAATAATATCAGTTTCAAAGCCTGGATAATTTCCTCTGCCCTTTCTGCCAGAACAACCCCCTTTCAAACACAGGTACCATACTTAGCATACCACACTTGTGCACCAATTTTGTCAGTGGTTCGTGTGGCATAAAGAAGGCATACAATGAATACTGGAATTTAATTGGGTTGTAGGAAATTTAGTATTACATTCCATTGTATTGGAAGAGGTTGGAGACTATTGGTGTAAGAGGGATATGGTGTTTTTCCTTCGAGCCAAAAGTTATAGTCAGTGTTTAAGAGGATAAATAAATTGAAGTCGTTTATGCATTATTTTGATTTCAAAGTGAGCTAGTTTCTTCTGTCTGATTAGCCTACCAAAAAGTAGTTTTAAGCCATCATAAAGATATTTATGAGTATATGGGAGAATAACTCATTCAGGAAAGCTGTAGCACTTCTTTCAAATGTTCTAACTCTTACCTGTGCCTCTATTCCCCATTTCCCAGGCAGGAAGATCCTGACTGCCCAGTGGGTGCTGGAGGCACATTCTGAGGAATTGCTAGGGACAGAGAATGTCATGTAGCAACAGCAACTTCTTCAAGGCTGCTCTGAGACCCAGTGACTTTTTGCTAACCATCCCTTTCTTCCAACGTTCTCCTTCATTCCTAATAAAGGGATTGCCATCTTCTCTCATATTTCAAGCCCTGACTTAAATCCAGTGTGCTGTTAGTTAAATACACACATACCCACATATATGTAAGTGAAACTGTCTAAACTGGACTCCACGATTTTGTTTGCTCATCAAGAAGGAAACAAATGGTCAAAGTGGCTAGAATCTCATGGCTCCATCTCAGTGGAGCGTGCCAGGCCTTATGGTTTGGTTAAGGTCTTGGACATTTATACCAAATGTAATAAGGAGGTATGTAGAAATATATTTAGAGAGAAAAACTCACACAACTAATTGCTTCTTCTCCTCCGATCCTGTGACACTTTATAGTGATCCCACCTCTGATTCATGAGTGTCATGATAGCATTTTATGGGAATGTAGGATATTATGTATGTAGACTGTACAGTAGCCAGAGATTTCATTAGTGGGAATATACCTATACAACAGTGAAAACTTAAGAACCTTTTACTAAGGTAGAAGACCTAGAGAGAACAAAGAACATTGTTGACTTAGAGATCAAATCCCACATTTGGTCCTAGAGCTTGGAGTAATAGTTTCAGGCTGTACATATCATTGTCCCACATTGCAACCACATACAACAGCTTCAGGCAAACTTCCTTCCACCTCTTCTGATTATTCCCTGTTGGAGTTTCCAGACCTCCTCGGAAAGCCCTCCTCTCCAATTGGCTAATCTGCAAACAAGGCCGGAGGTATCCTGCATTTTGTCCCATCTTCATCAGCATGAAGTGGGTCAACACCAAACACCTAGTTGTCTACTTCACTCTCTCTCTCTTGAGTTTTCTGGTGAGCTAGATTAGAATGGAGATCAAATTGGGCTTGGGGGACTGGAGCATGGGAGAAGGCTTAATGAAAACAGCAACCCTTGGTTTAGTTTACTGAGTTCTATCCCTCAACTAATCTAGAAGTGAAAACAGGATATAGCTAAAGAAACAAAAACTAACCTTATCTGCTGAGTAACTAGATTCCATTTAAACCCAGTACAGAAGTCACTGGAGACGTTAATTTCCACAATACCATGATTTCTTAGTTCTCTAGCTGCTTCTCCTTTTCCTTTGTGAGAAATGTTTCTTCTACCTGTATATTACAGTAGTCCCTTAGTATCCAGGGAGAATTGGTTCTGAGACACTCCAGGATACTAAAATCTGCAGATGCTCAAGGCTGTGATATGAAATGGTATAGTATTCATGTATAACATATGCATAGCCTTCCTATATAATTTAAATGATCTCTAGATTACTTACAATAGCTAATACAAGTAAGTAAAAATAGTTATTTTACTACATTGTTTTCTTTAATTTGTATTTTTTTTCAGTTTTGATCTGTGGTTGGTTGAACCTGTGACCCCTGAACCTGTAGATATGATGGGCCAAAGCCTTCTTCAGGGTTTAGTCCCTGTGATCTTTTTCTCACTATCACACTCTTCATAATTGACCTCAACTGGTTGTCATATCCAGGGGAAACTATTTCTCTCCTCCTTTTTTTTTTTTCTTTAAATAGGTTCTCATTATTATAGTCTCTGTGCAGAGTCTGATCATTTTCTTTCCCAGACAATTGCAATGGCCTGCTAGTGTGTTTCCTTCCTAAAAAACAGGCCTTTGACACTTCTCCAGAGAAATAACTCCAGAATAAATGCATTCATGTCAGTGCTCTAGTTAAAGACTCTGTAGCACCCACAGGGAAAAAAAGTTTCAAATACTGGCCATAGCAAATGCTGGTGGCATCAATGGTCTGTCTAACTTTTATCTCTAACCCCCCACCCCCTACTCCCAGCATGTTCATACTTTCAGCCCCAGTCATAACAAAAATACTTAAGTTCTCTAATATGCCTTCCTCTTTTATAATTTTTGGTCCTTGACTGGGTAGTTTCTCTGCCTGACCCACTCTTGTTTACCACGTGACACTAATCCACTCCTCCAGTGACACCGGGTCACCTCCTCTGTGAAGGTTTCCATGATTTCATTCCATTATGAATTTCCTCGGTGTTCTCACAGTAACCTGTCAGTGCTTCTATTAGAACACTTCTTATATTGCTGTTTCTCTCTGCTGATTTGCTCATTCTTCTAACTGCAGTGAAAACTGCTCAAATAAAGGGACTATATAGTATCTGTGTCTTAGTATTCTTGGTAACTAGCACAGAACTTGGAATACTGTGGTCTAGTTGTTTAAATTAGTGAAGAAGAACATGAATGGAGAGAAACTATTCTATGAGCATAAAAATCTATTAAGCTTGAGCACACAAAAACAGAGATCTTAGCGTGGACTTCTTTGTTTGCATATCACATAAATGCAACTTAAATTAGCTTAGCATAAAGGAGGATTTATTGGAAAGGCACCGGAATATCTCAGGTAATTGGAAAAAGAATTCATCAACAGAACAGTGAGAAAAACATCTGGGAAGCTGTTCACTCAGCAGAGTACCTAAAATAGGGCTTCGTCTGTCCCCAGCTTGTGTTTCTGTGCGTCTCCTCTGGCCATCTCTGCTGGATGACTCTGTTCTTTCTCACTGTCAACTTTTTTCCAATTCAGTAGCTCTCATCACTAGCTATGCATTAGAGTCACCTGGGGGAGTTTTAAAGAAATATTGACACCTGGGTCCCATCCCAGACCAAGTCGATTAGAATTTCTGGGATTTGGTGCCAAGGCATTTTTTGAAAAGTTCCCAGGGTGGTCCTAATGTGCAGCTGGGGTTGAGATCCGCTATTCCTTATGGTAAGAGCCAGTAGCTCCTGGGTGTCAGATCCCATTCCCACAGCTTCCCCGTCAGACCAAAGAAGGACTCACTGTCATTCTCATGCAAAAAATTCCCAAGGAAGCAATCTTTTCAGTTTAAGTTGGGTCCAGTGCCTGCCCTCGCATCCATCAATAGTGGTCAAGTGTGCAGAGTTACATTAAATGTGGCAGCTCAAGCTGGCCATTTGGTTGAAGGGTGTGTTTGTGTGAAGCAGCAATCATTTCAAAGAATGGAGATAATGTTTCTGGAAGGAGGATGGTGAACCTATAAAAAATACATATTACACGGGTGAAACAATTACATTTATAAGGAAAGTTAAAGTTCATTAGGAAATAAATGTTTGCTTGTTGGAAGAATGAGTGATAACACATAATGAATTATATAATTTGTTAGTATTGTTTACCTTAAGATTTAGATATAACCATTTCACATAAGTGATGTAGTTAGTATTTCTATTACATAATCTTACTAAGTTTTTTCCATAGTTCTCTAGTATCTATAAACAATGTTAATGTTAAAAAGTTTTGTTTGTTTGCTTGTTTTTCTCATGTTTATTCAGTGTAATCTTTTCATAAATCGAAACAAACATGGGCCTAATTTCACCACATGACCAAAAGTGTCAAAACCCAGTCCAAGAGAAAAAACGAAGAAGGAAGAAGGACAATGAACTCTGAACCTCGCGTTTAGGCATCTAAGTTGTAGCTGGAGTTAATATCAGGAGGAAGATATTTTCACTTGTGTTCAGGCTCTAAAACAAAAAATAAGAACAAGCTAGAGGGAAGGAATTTGCCAGGAGGCAGATCTATACTTGGGCAGAGAAGGTGCCACATTCCAGGGCTGATATTAGAAAAAGCCAGAGGTGTCTAGACACTCCTGTCTGACCCTAAAAACTTCCCTAGGGAGTGGGGGGACTAAAAAATGTCTGGAAGAGAAACAACAGTATATACTATCTGGTCAACTTCTTCAAAATTTCATTTTACATTTAAAAATTTAAATATAAATGCTATGAGAACAGTCAGCCAGTGGTTGGCTCTAAGAAAAAAAGAAGTGATTTTATTATTTTGTGATGGTTGATGCGTTCTATCTTTTAAACCAATAAAGATGTAAATAAAGGCTTTTTTAAAATAAGAAATACGTTATAGCAGGAACGGCAGAGTTTTAAACATTGACACACCTCAGGAATTGGAGAAATTATCCTGTTTTTCTTAACAATCTGATATAGCTGTTATCTTGATGAAATAGAATACACTGATTCTGTAGTAGTAGGGAGGAGAAAACCCTCTGGGAGAAGGATAGCAAAGAGAACTGACACTGGATACAATTGTGATTTTCTATAGAAGGAGAAGCCAAGAGACAAGGAAGAAAGGGCACATAAAGCAGGAGAGGAACACCTTCGGGAAGAAGGCAGGGGTGGAATTCCAGCTTGGACATATTTGTTTTTCCTAGAGCCAGTGGAGTGGCCCTTGTTACCTTCAACCTAGCTCCAAAAAATAAAATCTGTTTAGGTATTTCATGCACTTTACAGGGAACACTGAATTTCAGCCCCTTGTGTGGAGTTCCCTGGGGATAAAAACAGAACTTTCTCAGTGAAAGGCTGGCACGTTAGAAATTCATTCCTGCTTCTTTTCTTATGGCTCTCTCCCGGACCTAGGGCGCAGGGGAAGATAGACTGTTATTATTTGTGCTGTAATGCAGGAGATGTACTGTGGGAATTTAAATTCTACTGTGTATTTTTAAAATGATTATAAAAAGGCATTCAGGTACTGCAGGCCTTGTGCTGCTCTTATAAAGGTTTAAGCAAATAAGCAAACAAACGACTGAGCTGTTGTTATTTAACCTGAGTCCCCAAGGTCCAATACTTCCTTTGAGTACATACATATGAGCTCCTTGGCTTAGAGAGAGTCATGACTCATAGCGGAGGGCAGAATTTGGCCCTTTGAATTCCTGCAACTGGGCTTTCAGAAAAAGCAAAAGAACCCAAATAAGGGGGGGCCGATCTTGAATTTTATTCAAGGCTGAAATACTGAGGTCTGTGATTCCTTGTGTCTGCTTTGTCATCCAGCCTAAGAAGATGCTTCTTGCCCACCTCCACCAAAGTGGAAACCATATTGTTCAAAGTTCCATATCTGAAGAAACAGATGATTTAGCAAACACCTTCCCACAGATATTTTTAAGATACTTGTCTCCCTCTTTATGAGTAAGCTCTCTTTCCAACTGCTCTCCTTTTTGTCAGAGTGCCAGTTCCACTTCCAGTATTGTTCTGCTTAGGTTGCTGGGAGGCAAATGAGAAGCAGGGGAAATACAGTCCTGGGAGAGGAAGGGGGGTCAAGGGGCAAGTGCAGCCTGGAGATGGGGGAGAAGGACCCAGAAAGCCTGGAGGGCAACAGTGGGGCGAGAGATGAAACAGGAACATTCAGGAGAAGGGAGACAAGGCATTTAAGGGAGAAACATGAAAATAGAAAAACAAATGTGAGATAGATGATCAAAGTAAATACCGAAAAGGAAAACATTCTCATTTTACTTTAGAAAAAGGCGTCCAACGGCGATGCCTCTGCCTCAAAAAGGTAGGGTGCTGGCCTCATATGCCAGAGGTGGTGGGTTCAAACCCAGCCCTGGCCAAAAAAAAAGAAAGAAAGAAAGAAAGAAAGAAAGAAAGAAAAATGTGTCCAAGATCAGTTTTCCCTCCAACTTTATCTTGAGTAATTTTTATTGACTCTTATTTGGCAGTAATATTACAAAATATCAACAAATACAGTCATCAGTTATTTTACTTACCATGTTTGTTCAAGTAATATAATGGAAAATTATTAAGAAGAGGGAGGAATGTTTTAAGATTTTTCAATTACTTTAAAGTGCTTTACAGCAATTATAACTAGATCCACAGTTTTATAATAATCATGGAAGAGTATAAGGTTTATTTATTAAATTTTCAAAGGCTAGGCATTGAGATTTAAAAATACGCTCTCATCCTCCAAATAACCCCATCAAAATATAGTTTATTCATTGATTCACCCAACTAGTATGAATTCTTTGTTCTAAGTATTGGGAATACAAGAAAGAAAAAGACATTACAAGGTTTACAATTTATGGAGAGAAAAGAAAATCAGTTCATGGTGAAGCAAATGATGCTTGAGGTAGATGTATGAGAATAATGACAGTTGGTATTACAAAAAGGCAAGTCAAGATAGAGAGAAAAGTAGGGGAAGGGGAGAAAAGTATTTTGAGAAGAAGAAACTGAGTGTGTAAACACAGGGAAGATGGAATGGAAGACGTGGTAGGAGACAAAGCTGAAAGATAAAGGGGGAAAAACTCAGAAAGGCTTTTTATATTAAGTAAAGGTAACTGACACTGATGTTGAATGGTAGAGGAGACCATCATCATTGTCATTGCAACAACTGCTACAGTGGTGAAAAAGAAGTAAGCACGATTATATGGAAAGAGTCAGTAGAAGGGGTAGGACTATAGACTCAGGTACTGGAAAGAATGATGGATGGAATAAAACTCCTGATAACAAAAGAGAACATGATCATGTATTTTACCAACATCTTGTAACCATAGTGGGCACAATTCATGTTGTATTCTTTGTAAATTGAGCCTATTAGAGTACAACTCTAGGAGGCGCCATTTACATTGACGACTACAAGAGTGTGAAACCTGAAGCCCACAGACCACATGAGGCCAGGATGACTATGAATGCAGCCGAACACGAAATCATAAACTTACTTAAAACATTGAGTTTTTAATGTTTTATTTGGTGGAACTTGATTGGGTGCTTCTTGAGTGTGAACTCTGTAGAGAATAGCAATCTTGTATTGCAGCGTCCCTTACAATAAACGTAAATACACTCTCTCTGTTTGTACTCTGTGGCTTCAGCTTTGCAGTGGTGTGTGGCTTCTAACATGTTCTCTTCCAAGCGCAGACAGTCCAAATGACATCATCAGAGAGTACTTGTGCTCCTGGTGACGTGCAAAGGCAGTGATCATCAATAAGATTTCAAACTAGCATTGCAACATCAAGCATCTAATGTTATATAGAAGTCGGGTAAGCATTCTCCACATCTCAGTGGTGCCTCATGAATCACTTGCCACACTTTACAATCGGCCCCCACCTTGCCCTGCATCAGCCAAGATGTGAAAGGGCCCAAACCTTGCTTTCTATTTTCCTGTCAATTAATTCTCAGAATAAAGTTTAATATAGTCCCATATCTATAATTATTTTTAGTCACAGCATGGCTTCTACAACATCTCAGGAGTAAATAGAACCCCTAAAAGGAAAAATTACAGATGAAGGAAGATTGTTCAGTGAAAAGTACACAGATGACTACATTTTTGTTGAGGCAAATAGTAAGGTGTTGTGCTTCATTCGTAGGGAATTTGTGCAAGTTTTCAAAGATTATAATTTGGAAAGGCATTATATGAAGAACCATGCTGCCAAA
Source organism: Galagoides demidoff (assembly GCA_963574575.1). Lineage (NCBI taxonomy): Eukaryota > Metazoa > Chordata > Mammalia > Primates > Galagidae > Galagoides > Galagoides demidoff. Next base: position 1,377 of record CAUYQV010186843.1, on the reverse strand, counting down.
TTCAATGAATATGCAGGATTGTGTCATAAAAGTTTGCAATAACAAAAAAAAAAAATTAGAACCAACGGGAATGTCTATCAATAGAGGTCTGTCAAAATAAATCCAGAGACCTTCATACAATGGAATACTAAATAGCATTTTTTAAGGGAAAAATAAATTTGAATGTGTTTGGGAAGATGAAAAAAATGCTCGTCATTTTTAATCATCAGAGAAATGCAAATCAAAACCACTTTGAGTTACCATCTAACTCTAGTAAGAGTAGCCTACATCACAAAACCCCAAAACTACAACTGTTGGCATGGATGTGGAGGAAAGGGAACACTTCTCCACTGCTGGTGTGAAGGCAAACTAATACATTCCTTTTGGAAAGAAATTTGGAGCACACTCAGGGATCTAAAAATTGACCTGCAATTGGATCCTGCAATTCCTCTTCTAGGAATATATCCAAAAGACCAAAAATCACTTTGCAAAAAAGATATTTGCAACAGATTATTTATTGCCCCTCAATTTGTGATAGCCAAGTCATGGAAGAAGCCCAAGTGCCCATTGACCCATGAATGAATTAATAAATTGTGGTATATGCATACCATGGAATACTATGCAGCCTTAAAAAAGATGGAGACTTTGCCTCTTTTATGTTTACGTGGAGGGACCTGGAACATATTCTCCTGAGTAAAGTATCTCAAGAATGGAGGAAAAAGTATCCAATGTACTCAGTACTTCTATGAAACCAACTTATATTTACTCACACTTTCTTATGAAAGATAGAACCCAACTATAGCCCAGGATGAAGGAGAGAAATGGAGTGGGAAGGGAGGGGAGGCAGGAGGTTTGATACAGGGAGGTTAAAGGGCAGGACCACACCTATGGAGCATATTGCAAGGATACAAGTCAAATCTGTCAAGTGTAGAACATAAATGTCTTAACACCATAATCAAGTAAATGAAGCAAAAGCTATGTTGATTGGTTTCATGTAAGCATGTTAGATTGTATTAAAAAAATCAACACATTGTACTCCACATATGCATAAATGTAATGTGGATATGACTTAATAAAAAAAGAAAAGAAAGAAAAGGAACAAAGCTGTAGGCATCATATTCCCAGACTTCAAACTATACCACACAGCTATAGTAACCAAAAGAGCATAGTATTAGCACAAAAATAGAGACATAAATCAATGGAACAGAGAACCCAGATATAAAATCATTTCTCTACAACCAAATGATCTTTTTTTTTTTTTTTTTTTTTTTTTTGATACGGAGCCTCAAGCTATCCCCCTGGGTAGAGTGCCATGGCATCACAGCTCATAGCAACCTCCAACTCCTGGGCTCAAGCGAGTCTCCTGACTCCGCCTCCCAAGTAGCTGGGACCACAGGC
>CAUYQV010186842.1:0-11384 GCA_963574575.1 Galagoides demidoff | reverse complement strand
TCAAGCTATCCCCCTGGGTAGAGTGCCATGGCATCACAGCTCATAGCAACCTCCAACTCCTGGGCTCAAGCGAGTCTCCTGCCTCAGCCTCCCAAGTAGCTGGGACCACAGGCGCCCGCCACAACGCCCGGCCATTTTTTGATTGCAGCCGTCATTGTTGTTTGGCGGGCCCAGGCTGGGGATTCGAACCCGCCACCTTAGGTGTATGTGGCTGGCGCCTTAGCCGATTGAGCCACAGGCGCCGAGCCAGGCTCCTGGATGTTAACAGTGATTACCTGAAGTGACAGACTGTGGACCCACGGAAGGGGAGATATTCACTTTAAAGTCTATGTTGTTTGGCTTGTTATGATGCACACATACTATATTTGTAATCATAGATATTATCATCACGGGGGAAAATACTGGGGCAAGAGTTCAGCAGGATCTGTGTGAAGTGGGTGGGCAAGTTTCCTGAGTTCAGGCCTATTTCTCCCTCCTAGCTTTCTCTTCTATTCAAATGAGCTAATTCAACAGAAGCGAGATGAGATAGCTTTTATGTGCTTGGTTAAGTGGGTTTAGATCCTGGAGAAAACCAGCATCATTTATAATACGTAGTGATCTTCTCTTTCTACCAGTAAACTCCAATAATACATTAGAGCCAGTCAGCCCCAATGTACCGCCCTGACCATATTTCCCTCTGGTCGCCCCCCCCCACCCCCCCACCTTTGTTTGTTTATTTGTCTGTGAAATTCTTTATTTCTCCTTTATTCTGAGGGAGAGTTTTGACGAGTAATGTATTTTTGGCTAACAGGGTTTTTCCCATCTCTTTCAGAAGTTTGAGGCTCGGCGCCTGTGGCTCAATCGGCTAAGGCGCCAGCCACATACACCTAAGGTGGCAGGTTTGAATCCCCAGCCTGGGCCGCCAAACAACAATGATGGCTGCAACCAAAAAATGGCCGGGTGTTGTGGCTTGCGCCTGTGGTCCCAGCTACTTGGGAGGCAGAGGCAGGAGACTCGCTGGAGCCCAGGAGTTGGAGGTTGCTGTGAGCTGTGATGCCAAGGTACTCTGCCCAGGGGGATAGCTTGAGGATCCGTCTCAAAAAAAAAAAAAAAGTTTGAATAGATTATTTCACTTCCTTCTGAGCGGCAAGGTTTCTGCTGAGACTATCAGTGAATTTCTCATACCCTTTCTTTTGGTGCGGGCATCTGTTTGAAGGAGGCTCAGGGTGAGTAGCAGGGTGAGCCCAGTGTCAGCTGCTGGGCCTCTGAGGCTGTTTGAGCACTTCCCCACGACCCCAAGGCTAAACCAGTTAAATATCTGCCAGATTGACAGACTGCCATTCTCATCTCAGCTCCCTTTCTTCTGAGTCCGGCTTCCCTGGTGGTCACAGTCCCACCATCACCATAGCAACTCCCTTTAGGGTATGACCTAGGGGGCTGCTGAGGAAAAGAGTCAAAAACTTACCAGGGGGGCCCAGGAGAAAGCCACTTTCACGGAGAGGGATTTCAAAGTCTCAATTATTGCGTTGGTATATGGGGCACTGCTTTATATGGGATATGTTATTTCTGGAAGGTCTCTCTATGTCATTTGCAGGGGTAGAATTTTGTAATTTTATTTTAAACACACAGGTAGAGTTCCCCTAAATTGAAGAACCTTGTTGTGAATTCTTTTGCAAAGTGCATAAAAACTCTTATTATTCTTTGAGGGTAAGCATAGATATTTAAATGGTCAAGTGGTTTAAAGTTTAGCACAGGGGTGTTTGGGAGTTTAAAAGGTGGAGGGCAGTGTGGGTGGGGGTTGGGGAGGAATTTACTTGGAGGAATGCTTTGGAAGGTATTTAGATGCTGTCTGTTGGTTTCTACCAGAAGAATAGCGTGGGCCAAGGATTACAGGGCAAATGATGTATAAAGAAACTGCTCTCGGGAGCAATCTGTGTATTGGGAAAAGCAGGACAGGGGAGGGAAAGAAGCCAGGCAAAGTTCAGATTTCAGATCTCCGTGGGGGATCGGGGGTATAAATGACACTTCAGAGCTTACCACCTTGAATCGAAGGAGCTTTATACTCTCAAGCCTCAGTTATTGCCCCCTGGTTGCCAGTTCCCAGGATGAAGCAGCTTCCGTGCCCAGGGTCAGTTTTCTGGAAGTCATCAGTCCCAGCTGTTAGCGGCAAAGTACAGAGAGGTGGGGAGCTGGTGAAAGGGACCCCAAAGGATCTAGGAGGGCTTCAATGGAGTCCACTATAGATGCCAAGTGCGGTATACAAATGGGACTCTAAGGCTGTCCTGTAACAAAAAAATGAGTGAAGTGAATCAGCTTCCCATAACACAGTATTTAGAATTGTGTTTGAGGAGAAAGATGGTAGTTACAGGGTTGATGGAACGAATATTCCTAAAGAGCATGGAATGAATGGCTGTCGGTTTGAAGGAGAGGTCTAGAAGCAGACCACCGGACTCCATGTATTGGCCACCTCTTTGTAAAACTTTTTAATGACTATTTTGCAAACAAAGGCACATTTAGCTACAATTTCCCATTTTCCCTATGTATGGTGACTTTATGGGCAACTTTTGGGACACCCTGTATGTGATGATCCACTTCTATAAAAAGTAAATACTGTATACTGTCTCTTCCTTATGATTTGATTTTTAACATTTGCTTTTCTCTGGTTTACTGTAAGAATGTTGCATATAATACGTATCATATACAAAATTTATGAGTAATTAAGTTTTTTTTTTTTTTAGTAATTAAGTTTTGAGGGGAGTCAAAAGTTATACACGGATTTTTGACTTGTGTGGGTCAGTGCCTTTAAGCCTCACATTGTTCAAGGGTCAACTGTATAGAACAGCATTCCTCATGAACATAGATGCAAAAGTTCTTTTTCTTTTTTCAGAGACAGAGTCTCACTTTGTCGCCCTTGGTAGAGTGCTGTGGCATCATAGCTCACAACAACTTCCAGCTCTTGGGCCTAGGCAATTCTCCTGCCTCAGCCTCCAAGCAGCTGGAACTACAGGTGCCTGCCACAACGCCTGGCTATTTTTTTTTTGTTGCAGTTTGGCTGGGGCCAGGTTTGAACCAGCCACCCTCAGTATATGGGGCCGGTGCCTTACTCACTGAGCCACGGGAACCGCCTGATGCAAAAATTCTTAACAAAACATTAAAAAAACAAATCTAGGCTCGGTGCCTGTGGCTCAAGTGGCTAAGGCGCCAGCCACATACACCTAAGGTGGTGGGTTCAAATCCAGCCCAGGCCCACCAAACAACAATGGTGGCTGCAACCAAAAAATAGCCAGGTATTGTGGGGGGCACCTGTGGTCCCAGCTACTTGGGAGGCGGAGGCAGGAGACTCGCTTGAGCCCAGGAGTTGGAGGTTGCTGTGAGCTGTGATGCCACAGCACTCTACCCAGGGGGACAGCTTGAGGCTCTGTCTCAAAAAAAAAAAAAGCCAAGGAGTGTACCACTGTGACCAGGGCATAAGACCTAATCTGGCAGCCAGCATGTTCTTCTAGCTTACCTGCAGCATGTGAGACACGTCAAAGAGCGAGCAGTGCTGGCGTGTGTGCAGGTGCGAGTCAACATGACTGTCTCGGTACTGCACTGGCAGACTCCAACCTGCAAACGCCACCATTTTCCCGCCATGGGCCAGGTGGAAGTCATAGAGTGGTGTCCGGCGGAGCTTGTCCTGCAAGCATTAAGGCTTAGTGCCACCAGGGCCCTGTCCCCAGCCACCTCCCTCTTCCACCCTCCAAAATCAGCACCAAACCCCAGCACCCTCTGTCCTACCTGTGCACAACTGAGCTGACGACCCAGGACTGAGGGAAGTGCTTGAGAGCAAATGCCCGAACGGGCCACCATGCTCACCGCTAGCTGCATCATCGCCAGCAACCAGTGCAGACGGCGCACAGAGGCCTCCACTCTGCCAGGAACGCTGGGAGATGTAGTCCAGGCCTCTGCTTAGAAAGGTCTCTCTCCAGTGCAGAGGATCAGAAAAGGGGGCGGGCAGCCCCCAGGGCAGGCTGGGATTTAGAGCGGCAGGTGCAGGACTCCAGACTGCGAGAAACAGCCTCAGGACCTTTCTGTTGGCTTTCAGGGTGGGTCAGGCGGAACCAGAGCTGGGGGCTATACCTCCCTCTCTAGAACTGCCCTGCCTCCCAAGGGTCAAAGTTCTGGGAAAGGTTGAAAGACCTGAATCACATTCATTCAGGACCTCAGGAATGTAAGGTCAAATGGGGGCTGGGGAAAATGGAAAAGTCACGGGAGGGTAAAGCCAGGCTGGGAGGCAGGCTGCACCATAGAAAGCAGCACCACGATTAATTCTCGTGGGGGTCCCCAGTCTTCTCACCAGACAGACACAGGCAGCCAACACAGTCATGCGTTCCACAGTTATTTATTTATTTATTTATTTTTGCAGTTTTTGGCCAGGGCTGGGTTTGAAACCGCCATGTCCAGCATATGGGGCCGGTGCCCTACTCCTTTGAGTCACAGGCACCGCCAACCACCAAGTTATTTATTGATCTTGCTGTATACCAGCCCCTGTGCTGGGGACACAGCCATGAATGAAGCATAGTCCCTGCTACTTCAGGTCCTCTTCACTCACAACACACTGAGGAGCCTTGCTCCCTGAACACAGGACTACAGTCATCACCCTTTCTGAAAATGCTAACTGGAGCTAAGTAAGTGACCTTGCAGGTAAAGATACCACCTTCAAGAACTGATGGGTGAGAGTGGAGGAAAGCCACTAAAAAGTGGCTGAGCTGAACTTCCTCCAAAAAACTGCTGAGCTACACACGTCTAGTTTTCCAGGTCTGAAACACATTGCAGTACTGCTTCATAATAGTCCCTGGGGAAAATGCCAGGAAGAACCAGAAGGAAGCAGGATTTTCTCATTAAGAACAGCCTGCTTCATTCAAGTTGGCTTGTGATAATGGAAGACCTCAGCCTTTTAAAAGGCACCAAGGAGAATCATCACTTAGACTTGCTCCCACCAAACTTGATCTCTTTCATGCTGATTATGACTCTTGGGAAGGGGCAACTGAGAGAAGGGACACGGACATGTTTTGGGCTCTGTTACTGGGTAGACAGAGTGACCTCGGCAGACAGGTTCCCAGTCTCATTCTCAAACTCCCACATTTCCAGAGGCATCCGCTAAAGCCCAATGGGCAGACTCATTTTAACATATATCAAGGAGCCAGAATAGGGACCAAGGGACTCAAGCTACCCAAATCTTCAGTTTTGTTTCCTAGGCAGGCAGCAGAGAGTTTAGACAGGAAATTTCTTTATGTGGGCATAAAACAAAGGAGACACAAAGGAAGCAATGGGGTTTCTGTTTCTTCCTCAACCTTCCTAATCTATTAGAATCCCACAACATCAATGGTCTTCTAGGTAGATGGAGCAGGTTTTAAGAGGTCATCTCACCCTAAGCATTCAGGGTGAGGAAGCAGGCAGAAGACAGGAGTATGAATGCTGGCAGGAAGGGCAAAGGTCCCTGAGGATTCTTAGCAAGTAGAACTAGAGTGTTGTCAAGGTAGGAGAAGGAAGAACTGGGTTGCAGCCAGGTGACAGAGACTATCCCTGCCAGGAGTTCATGCTGAAGCAACATAGTATGCCCCCAAGAATCTTCAATCTATAAACATGGCCCAGACAACACAGGCATGTAGGCAATACTCAGAATGCTCAGGAAACAGACTTCAGCCTCTGGTGACCCAAACCAAGTCTCGGTGGCCACAGAAAGGCCATTGTCTTGGGTAGTAGCAACCATTCAAGTGTAGGAGAGCAAATTCAGGTCGTAACAGCCATCCACCTGCAACACAAGAGACCATTATTAGGTTTGACCGGCTCAGGGCAACATAACCCAAGCAGAGGGAAGCAATCACTCACATCAAAGCGGCCGATCCTTGCAGAGGTGTGACTGGCTCGGATCATCTCTGTCAGCGCCCACATCTGCTGCACCTCGGAGGATACCCTGCTGGGGTCTGGGAGACCCTGCTCCAGAAGGAGGAGTCAGTGGCCATGGGTCTATCCCCAGCAGTGCACTTGGGGCTCCAGTGAGGCCAAGCTGGGCTAGGGGCCCTCCAGTTGAGACCATAACATTCCAAGATGACTTGTAAACGTGAGTTGGGGCCTGATGTTCAGTAGGCAACCCAGCCCCACACTACAGATGCCTTAAAAGCCATAAAGCATACAAGAGGAAAATGGCACATAGTAAACCGAGGTCCAGCCCCAAATTCTTACAGAAAAGGAGCCACCTGGGCCTGTGCTGGCACCAGAACAATTCACATATGGTTTTTATCCAAGGAAAGGGCTTACCTCTAGTAGGGGTACAGGTTGTTCACAGGGGACTGGGTGGGAGAGCCACTTGGGGAAGGTCATGGAGGGGCTCTGCAAAACAAAGACAAACTGCACTGAGTGAGGCAAAGTGGAAGAGCTTTAGGGACCAGATACAAGGTCTTGGGAGTAGAGAGAAGGACCTGACACTGGGAAACTCCTGTTCAGGTAGCCTACAGAAGCCCAGGAGGACAGTCAGACTACCTAAGCTCTGTTATACAGAAGGAGGTCTCAAGAACATGAGCAGCAGAAGTGTCTCCTGGTACCTAAAAGGTCCAGCTCTGAAAGAGGCAAGTAGCTCCAAAGGTCAGGGGATATAGGGAAATGGTCTCATCTCTCATCACAAGCTTTCAGCATTCACATTCAACTAACCTCTTACCACCCTGAGTTTTAACATCCTTCCCCATCACCCACCCCACCAACCCAGCTCTCACAGCCATAGTGTGAAGCCTCCTAGGGAAAGGGCCTACCAAAAACTCTCACATAGTCACTTACCTTTGGTCCCTGCTGATAAATCTGCAGCTCCTCCACCGTGAAAGATAGCCACAGTGGTGATGGCTGCCGAAGAATCAGGCGTAGCTCCAATACTTTGGCCATGTCGCACAGCATCTGATATACACACACATACAAGGACCCAGCAAAGACTCAGTTGGGAGACTGCCCAGGAGCCTCCCAACTAGCAATGAGCCAAAATTCTGCCTCCCCAGGCCTTCAGGAAGGAAAGAACAGTAGTCCCTCTGAGGAATTTGCCTGAAAGTCACAGGTCAGACCAGCCTTGCCCTTTCTTCCCTCCTGGTCCACTGACCCAATTCCCAGGGCTCCTATAAGTCCTCAAGTGGGTTGCCCTGGCTATGCTGAGGCTCAGCTGACCTGGTGCTTGAACAGTGACACATACTCCTGGGCTCCCTCCTCACTGTGGGGGTCCGGCATCAGACAATAGTTTCTCAGACAGGTCACCCACTTGGCTGGTGTGTGCATCGAGGTATGCTGACGGACACGGATGCTTAAAAAGGCTGTGTAGTAATTCTTAAACATGATCTCCTGCAACTAAAGCACACGTAACCCATATGACAAATAAGACCCAGACCCAGGGCCTAAAAAGCTCAAGGCACCATCTCTTCCTACCTTTGGAATTGACTCTTTTAATAAACTAACAATTTCAACAAGCATCACTGACACGTAAAAACAATTTTTACATAGAGGGGCTCACAGTCTAAATGAGCAGGCCATGAAAACAAACCACTACCACCACCAATCTTGCCATATGTCCAAGATGTTATTAGTGGCTTGGTGCCTGTAGCTCAGTAGGTAGGGCACCGGCCACATACACAGGAGCTGCTGGGTTTAAAGCTGGCCCGGGCCTGCCAAACAATAACAACTACAATGGCTCGGCACCTGTGGCTCAAGTGGCTAAGGCACCAGCCACATACACCTAAGGTGGTGGGTTCAAATCCAGCCCAGGCCCGCCAAACAATGATGGCTGCAACCAAAAAATAGCCAGGCGTTATGGTAGGCACCTGTGGTCCCAGCTACTTGGGAGGCAGAAGCAGGAGACTCGCTTCAGCCCAGGAATTGGAGGTTGCTGTAAGCTATGATGCCACAGCACTCTAGGACAGTTTGAGGCTCTGTCTCAAAAAAAAAAAAAAAAAAAAAAACTACAACAACAACAAAAAAATAGGGAGGCGCTGTGGGAGGCACCTGTAGTCCCAGGAACTTGGGAGGCTGAGGCAAAAGAATCATTTAAGCCCAAGAGTTTCAGGTTGCTGTGAGCTGTGACACCATGGCATTCTACCGAGGGTGACATAGTGAGACTGAGTCTCAAAAGAAAAAAAAAGTATGTTATTAGCGATTCGAGCCCCAACCCTGCAGAAAGTAAAAAATATATATAAGGCCTAAATAAGGAAGAGTTTTCCTTCTTTTTTCTTTGAGTCAGAGTCTCAAGCTGTCACCCTGGGTAGTGTGCTGTGGCATCACAGCTCACAGCAACTTCAAACTCTTGGGCTTACCTGATTCTCCTGCCTCAGCCTCCCAAGTAGCTGGGACTATAGATGCCCACCACAAAGCCTGGCTATAAGGAAGAGTTTTCCAAATGACCAGGAAAGGGCGGCTCCTATGGCTCAGAGGAGTAGGGCACCGGCCCTATATGCCGAAGGTGGCGGGTTCAAACCCAGCCCCAGCCAAAAACTGCAAAAAAAAAAAAAAAAAAAAAAAAAATACTAGTAATGTAAAAGCATATATTAAAAAAGTGGGCAGCACCTGTAGCTCACTGAGTAGAGCACCAGTCCCATATACTGTGGGGTGGGTTCAAACCCAGCCCTGGCCAAACTGCAACAAAAAAATAGTCAGGCATTGTGGCAGGCACCTGTAGTCCCAGCTACTCAAGAGGCTGAGGCAAGAGAATCGCCTAAGCCCAAGAGCTGGAGGTTGCTGCAAGCTGTGACACCACAGCACTCTACCAAGGGCAACAAAGTGAGACTCTGTCTCTTAAAACAAAAAGAAGAAGAAGAAGAAGCACCAGAGGGTGAAAGAACCTGGTGTACTACTGGAACAGCTAAGGATTCAGCCTGGCTAAGGAAGTGGTTCTCATCATTAGATACTCATCAGAATCACTTCAAATCTGGGTTGTACCTGTGGCTCAAGGAGTAGGGCGCCAGTCCCATATGCCAGAAGTGGTAGGTTCAAACCCAGCCCTGGCGAAAAAAACTACACACACACACAAAAAAAGAATTACCTCAAATATACTAAGTCAGGATTTTATTTTTTTGAGACAGAGTCTCACTTTGTCACCCTTAGTAGAATGCTATGGAGTCATAGCTCATAGCAACCTGAAACTCTTGCCTCAGTCTCCCAAGTAGCCAGGACTACAGGCACCAGCCACAGTGCCCAGCTATTTTTAGAGATGAGGTCTCACTCTTGCTCAGGCTGGTCTCAAATCTGTGAGCTCAGGCAATCCACTCACCTCGGCCTCCCAAGTAGCCGGGACTACAGGCACCAGCCACAGTGCCCAGCTATTTTTAGAGATGGGGTCTCACTCTTGCTCAGGCTGGTCTCAAATCCGTGAGCTCAGGCAATCCACTCACCTCGGCCTCCCAGAGTGCTAGGATTACAGCCATGAGCCACGGCGACCAGTATCTAAGTCAGGAATTCTAAGGTTAATCCTATTAAATTTCCCAGCTTACAGTAAAAATCATCATGAGGAAGAACTACAGCATAAAGTGCATAGGGCAGAGAGACAGGTGGAGAACAAACACTGACACAGTATGGCTCTTAATGCCAGGCCATTAGAGGTAGGTTTTTTTTTTTTTTAATTCTTTTTTGTTGTTGTTGCTTACTTAGAGGTAGATTTTCTTTTCTTTTTTTCTATTTTGAGACTCTGTTCCCCAAGCTAGAGTGTGGCAATGTCATCATAGCTCACTGAGCCTTGAACTCCTGGGCTCAAGGGATTCTCCTGCTATAGACTCCTGAGTGGCTAGAACAACAGGCATGAATTACCACACCTGGATAATTTTTTATTTTTTGTAGAGATGAGGTTTCTCTATGTTGCTCAGGTAGAGGTGCATTTTGTCCTCTGTGCTGAGGTCATGCAGTGTCCAGTCACTGCCAGTTGAAGAAGTGCAACTAGACATCAGAGACTGGAGTCATTGGAAGGATCCTGAGGACATACTTGACCTCTAACAGGGTCTGTTGGAATGGGGGTAAATCATTGTCTAATGATCCACAGCTAGTGCCAGGGACAAACTGACCCTTTACCTCTATTTGCTACACTGTATTTCCAGCACCACCTAGTCTACTCTCTGGTACTTCTGTACCAGCATTGTCCTGGATGTGGGCAAGAGACGTTGAAGAGAATAGGACAAGAAGTTCTATTCTTGGAAATATCTATTAACTTAAGGAATAAATAAAAGAATGATTAACTAATTTGCAAAGACAAGAGACAGTGAAGAGGCTTTCCTTCTGAAAGAGTAAATGCCTGGAAAACGACCGAGGTCTACCTCGCCCAGGGACCCCAGTCGTGCCCACGGGGCTTGCTCACCTGGAACGGTGCTATGCTGGGAAAGCTGACATCGATAACCAGCACGCCAGGCCGTCCGTGAGAGGTCCGCACGTCGCCCACCTGCAGGGCTACGGTACCTTTCACATGGCAGGGTACCGACACCCGAGACATGATGCCCCCAGACGCTACCTGGCGCCTCCACAACTCCGGGCCCAAACTGCAGTCCTCAACACCCCCACGCCTAGCCTAATGAACTACAATTCCCGTGAGGCCTTACGCTGCGTCAGCCCAACCAATCACCGATGAACAGAATAGGCCAAGAGTCGGAAGTGCGGGCGGAAGTTCTGCCTCAGCCAATAACCGCCCAAGCTTTAGAGCCCAGCCCAAGTGGGGCCGTGCCCAGCAACTGTCGCGTTTTGTCCTAAGCAAACTCTACTGGCTGTTCTAAGAATCCTTGGTCTCTCTGTGGTTTTAGAGCAGTAAAACCACAAACGGGCCGGCCGTGGTGGCTCACGCTTGTAATCCTAGCACACGGGAGGCCGAGACCGGTAGATTGCCCTGAAGCTCAGAGGTTCGAGACGAGCTTGAGCCAGAGTGAGACACCCCCGCCCCCCGCCCCAGTCTCTACCAAAAAATAGCCGAGCGTTCTGGCAGCCTAAAGTCCCACCTACTTGGGAGGCTGAGGCAAGAGAATCACTTAAACCCAAGAGTTGGAGGTTGCTGTGAGCTGTGACTCCACCGTGCTCTACTGAGGGCCACAAAGTGAGACTCTGTCTCAATAAAAAATAAAGAAAAATAAAACTAAAACAAAAAAACTTCAAACTTAGAAGATTGAAAGGGGCGGTGCCTGTGGCTCAAAACAGTAGGGCGCCGGCCCCATATGCCGGAGGTGGCGGGTTCAAACCCAGCCCCGGCCAAAAACTGCAAAAAAAAAAAAAAAAAAACCGGCGGTGCCTGTGGCTCAATCGGCTAAGGCGCCAGCCACGTACACCTAAGATGGTGGGTTCGAATCCCCAGGCCGGGCCTGCCAAACAACAATGATGGCTGCAACCAAAAAATGGCCGGGCGTTGTGGCGGGCGCCTGTGGTCCCAG
>CAUYQV010186840.1:0-20889 GCA_963574575.1 Galagoides demidoff | reverse complement strand
TTTTTTTTTTTTTTGAGACAGAGCCTCAAGCTATCCCCCTGGGTAGAGTGCCATGGCATCACAGCTCATAGCAACCTCCAACTCCTGGGCTCAAGTGAGTCTCCTGCCTCCGCCTCCCACAGACCGCGTTTTCTTTATTCATTCATCTATTGTTGGACACCTAGGTTTGATGATGTATTATTTGATTTGGGTTTGATTTGCTAAACTTCTGTTAAGAATTTTTGTGCCTATGTTCATGAAGGATACGTCCTATGGGTTTCTTTTCTCATAATGGCTTTGTTCAGTTCTGGTGTGAAAGTAATGCTGACCTAACAAGAGGAGTTGGAAAATGTTTCTTTCATTTTCTGGAAAAAATTATACAGAATTGGTATTATTCTTCCTTTACATTTTTGGTAGAATTTATCAGCGAAGTTAATGGCCTGGAGGAATTGTTTTCTTAGTTGCTTTGTTTTGTTACAGAGTGGAGGTTTTAGTCTATAAATTCTTTTACTTTATTTATTTATTCAGACAGAGTCTCACTATATCACCCTCGGTAGAGTGCTGTGGCATCACAGCTCACAGGAACCTAAAACTCTTGGGTTTAAGTGATTCTCTTGCCTCAGTCTCCTAAGTAGCTGGGACTACAGGTGCCCGCCACAACTCCAGGCTATTTTTGTTGTTGTTTAGCAGGCCTGGAGCTGGGTTCGAACCCGCCAGCCCCAGTGTATGTGGCTGGTGCCCTAACCACTGGGCTATGGACACCAAGCCAAATTCAATTACTTTAATAGGTAGAGGACAATTCAAGTAAACTATTTTTTCTTGAGTGAGTTTTGGTAGTTTGCACCATTGTCAAATCTACTGGCATATGTATTTTCATAAATGCTACTATCCTTTAATGCCTATAGGAACTATAGCGATATGTATTCATTCATTCCTGATATTAGTCATTTGTGCCTTCTTTCTTTTCTTTCTGTTCAGTATGGTTACAGATTTAGCAACTTTATTAATGCTCCCTCAAACCAGCATTTAACTATCTCAAAAAGAATTAGCTGTTAAGCAGATTTCCGGGAGCTTGGACCATTAATTACTCTCTTATCATGAGAGCATTCCAATACAATGCCTAAAGAGACATTGGTACAATTAAAGTAACTCAGGTTAGTAAAGAATTATGCTTGAACACAAATTTAACATACATCTCCATGCAAGAGTCCCCAATGGAATCAATAAAGCTGGCCTTCCTGATACCAAGACATCCAATTTTTCAATGACAGTCAAAAATATACAGATATTTTTATACCAGTGCTTTAGCTTATTGCATACTATCTGATTTTTGAGGCGTATCTGTACTCCCTGAATACCCTCTTCTTTGTTAAAAGCCAGAGAGTAGTATGACTAACCAAGGAAGAGGGGAGAAGATTCAAATTACCAATATTAGCAATAGAAAATGAGAGATCCTACAGATACTAAAAGGATAATGAGGCAACATTACAAACAACTCTATGTCCCAACATTCAAAACTTTTAATAAAATGGGCCAATTCCTTAAAGGATACAAACTATCAAAACTTGCTACAAAAGGAATAAATAAGAATAGTTCCGATAACCCTATATTTGTTAAAGAAATTAAATTTGTACTTAAAAATTTTTCCCTCAAAATACTCCTTGGCAAGGTGGTTTCAGTGTGACTTCTACTAAATGATTAAGAGAGAAATAATACTAATTATACACACTCTTTTCCACAAAATAAAAAAGGGCAAAATACTTCCTTGACTTGTGACGTTAGCATTATCCTACATACAAAAATCAAAGGCAATACAAAAGAGTACTGGAGACTATATAACTCATAGACACAAAAATCCTTAACAAAAAACATATTAGGAGGCTTGGCGCCTATGGCTCAAGTGGCTAAGGCACCAGCCACATACACCTAAGGTGGCAGGTTCGAATCTAGCCTGGGCCTGTCAAACAACAATAACGGCTGCAACCAAAAAAAAAAATAGTCAGGCATTGTGGTGGGTGCCTGTGGTCCCAGCTACTTGGGAGGCTGAGGCAGGAGACTTGCTTGAGCCCAGGAGTTGGAGGTTACTGTGAGCTGTGACGCCACAGCACTCTACCCAGGGGGACAGCTTGAGGCTCTGTCTCAAAAAAAAAAAAAATTAGTAAAGTGAATTTATCAATATATTAAAAAGTATAATACATATGACAAAGTGGAGCTCGTGTTAGGAATGTAAGTCTAAGTCAACATTCCAAAAAAAATCAATGTAATTGACTATATTAATAAACTAAACGAGAAAGAAATTATATGACCAAATCAGTAGATACAGAAAAAGCTGTTGTTGGGGTGGCGTCTGTGGCTCAAAGGAGTAAGGTGCCAGCCCCATGTGTGTGTGTGGGGGGGGGGGGCACGGATTCAAACCCAGTTCCAGCCAAAAACTGCAAAAAAAAAAAAAAAAAGAAAAAGCTTTGTTAAAATTCTACATTAATTCATGATTTTAAAAAAACTCTCAGCAAATTAGGAATAGAAGGGAATTTCTTTAACCTAATAAGTGGTTTCTAAAACAAAAACAAAAACAAAACCCTATAGTTAATATCATAATTAACGGTGAGAGATTGAATACTTTCCCTCTAAGATCTGGAAAAAGGCAAGGATGCCCTCTTTACCACTCCTCTTCAACAATGTACTTAAAGTCCTTGTTAGTTCAATAAAGAAAGAAAAAGAAGTAAAAGGCATATAGATTATAAAGGAATAAAAGTAACTGTCTTTGGTCATATGCAACACAATTGTGAATGTAGAAAATCCCACAGAATCTACATTTTAAAATCTCCTAGAACTAATTAATAGCTTAACCTGCAGGATAGCAGGTTAACATACAAAAGTCAATTGTATTTCTACATACAAGCAATAAACAATTGGAACCTGAAACAGAAAAACAACAACAAAATATCATTTACAATGCACCTCTCCCACCACACACACACACACACACACACACACACACGAAATGACTTGGGTATATATCTAACAAAATATACGTAAGATCTGTATGTAAAAAAACTAAAAAACACTGATGAAAGAAAAGAAGATCTAAAATAAATGGAGAGATGTATCACCCTCGTGGATTAGAAGACTCCATATTGTCAAGATTTCAATTACACCAAATATGGTCTATAGATCCAGTGCAATCCCAATCAAAACACCAGCCATTTTTCTGTACATTTTTATAAGTTTATTCTAAAACTCACATTGAAAGGCAACGAACTTAGAATTGCCAAACGATTCTGAAAAATAAGAATACATTATCTGATTTCAAGACTTACTGTTACTGTAACACTTTAATAATCATGGGAATAAATTATAGATATAGATCAACCATCAGGATGTTAGAAGAATTCCAGGATGGAATTTAAACTACAACAAGTAAGTCTAACTTTATTTAAAGTTATAACAGTACTTAAGAGTATGGGGAGAAAAGGAACTGATCTAAGTTAACTTTGGAAAGTGCATTTTAACTGCAAGCTTTAAGTCTAAAGACAAAAGAAATTAAACACTGTATTTTACTTGGTAAACTTGTTTCTTCTTGGGGTATAGTCAACAATTCTGAAATTGCTTTACATATGTATGGGGGATAAATAATGAAAAAAATGGGTGGTGGCTGGGCATGGTGGTTTATGCCCATAGTCCTAGGACTTTGCAAGGTCAAGGGAGGAGGGACCACCCTGAGCAAGAGCAAGAACCCGTCTCTACTTAAAAATAGAAAAAGTACCTTGGCACTGTGGTGGGTACCTGTAGTCCCAGCTACTTGGGAGACTGAGACAAGAGGATTGCTTGAACCCAGGAGTAAGAAATTGCTGTGAGCTAGCCTGAAGCCATCACACTCTAACCTGGGCAATAGAGTGAGACTGCCTCAAAAAAAAAAAAAAGTATACTATGAAAATAAACTGCAAACACATTATTAAAAAAAAAAAGGAAGAAAGAAAATGGGTGGTGAGTGGTAAGAGCTAGGATTTTACTGTTGGAAAGGACAGTTACAGCAAAACAAGAAAGGAAGATTAGAATGACTCAGTGGTGCTGAATTGGATGCAGAGGCATCAATGTGAACTCTTGGGTGTGTGTGGGAGGAGGTGTAAGTACACACACACACACATATACATAGATGGATAAACAATGAACAATTAGAGATGTATTTGTATTTACAAGGTAGTGTACATACATGTTACCTAGCTCTGCTGAGGGGTCCTAAAGCAATGGCGTCCTAATATTAATCAACAAATCCAGTACCCTAGGTTCATATATAACATTGCCAAATTAAGAAGGAAACAATCATCTTGAAAAGAAAATGGCTGATTCTAGGGCTAGGGTAGAGATGATCCGAGATAAGCCTGAAGCATCTTGGAGTACCAGAAAGGAAGAAAATGATCAAAAAACAAAAGGACACAACTACAAGAGGGACTCTACTTAACAAATCCAAACATTGTAACTTAGTTCTTTGTAGCCTCACATTAACATGAAATTAAAAAAAAAAAGAATGAATCATAAAGTTAGAGCTTTTACATGCAAAAATGAAAAGAGAATATGGCTACAAAAAAACAAAACAAATAAAACAAAACTATAGGGGCATGTCAAAGGTACAAAAGAGTTCCCAAATGCCAAAATCTGGGACACTTTGAGCAACAAAATAAATAACGGTATTGAATTATAATACAAAATACAGAGCAAATATACATGAGTCCCTTCTGATATAAATAAATGATCACATGAACACATGAATAAGTAAATAAATAAAATGCAAGTACGGAAACAAATCGTCTTCAGATAGAAACCAAAACATATATATACGGTCCACTCTGACAGGTAGAATTTAATTCCTTCTTCCCTTTACTTAGGGACTTACTTCTAAATAATAAAATACAGAAAAGGAGAAATGATGACCACACCATGGAAAAACCTGGCAAACACATTAACCAAATGATTAAGGTTAACACCATGGGCGATGTCCTGTGGCTATGATGTACCTCCTTGCATGATGTAAGAGAGGAGTACTTACTTTATCTCTGTGCTCTTCTTTCCCAAAACCCATAACCCCAATCTAATCACAAGAAAAACATCAGAAAAATCCGAACTAAAGAACATTCTATAAAACACCCAACTGGTACTCTTTAAAACTATCAAAGCAGGGCATAGTGTCTCATGCCTATAATCCCAGCATTTGAGAAGGATTATTTGAGACCAGGAGTTTGACATTATAGTGATCTGTGATTACCCCACTGTACTCACACTCTGGCCTGGGCAAGTCCCTATCTCTAAAAAAGAAAAAAATTAAAAAAAAGACACAAGTCAAGGTCATGCATGAGAAACTATTAAAACTATCACTGGTTTAAAGAACAGACCAGAAGAGACTTAGTCTTGTTTGTATTTTGTTATCATGTGGTACCCTGGATAGGATCTGGGAACAGAAAGACCAGAGGAAACTTAATCTTGTTTGCATTTTGTTATCATGTGGTACCCTAGATAGGATCTGGGAACAGAAAGAAGATTAATGAAAAAACTCTGGAAAAATAAAATCTGGAGTTTAGTTGATAGAAATGTACCAATACTGCCATCTTAGCTTTGACAAATGTACGGTGATAAGATTTAGTAACAGGGGGAAACGGTGAAGGATGGATGAAAACTCTTTCTTTGCAACTTTTCTGTAAATCTAAATTTGTTTTGAAATTAAATGTTTATTTTTTTTTTTTTACTGAAGGCAAAATAAAGACATTTTCAGACAAATGTGAACTTGAAATAATTTATCTCCAGCACTATTATACGATAAGAAATGTTAATAGAATTTTTCAGCCTGAAGAACAAATACATCTGAAGGAAAATGATTCCTTCCTGAAGAAAGAAATCTTAGATCTCTACCAAAAGAAAAAAGGGGCTAATCAGCAATCTAGAACGGCTATATAAATATCAGAGAAAGTACATTTTGGAATGAAGAATATTGCTAGACCTACAGAAAGATTGAATCAGTTTTCTTTTTTTTTTTTTTTTTTTGAGACGGAGCCTCAAGCTATCCCCCTGGGTAGAGTGCCATGGCATCACAGCTTACAGCAACCTCCAACTCCTGGGTTCAAGCAAGTCTCCTGCCTCTGCCTCCCAAGTAGCTGGGACCACAGGCGCCCACCACAACGCCCGGCCATTTTTTGGTTGCAGCCATCATTGTTGTTTGGCGGGTCCTGGCTGGGGATTTGAACCCGCCACCTTAGGTGTACGTGGCTGGTGCCTTAGCCGATTGAGCCACAGGTGCCGAGCCTGAATCAGTTTTCTATTGCTGCTGAACACATTCCCACATGGTTAGCAGCTTAAAACAATGCCCATATATTAATTCATAGTTCTGTATATTAGAAGTCCAGCTTGGCGTGTCTGGGTTTTCTACTCATGGTATCGCAAGATTGAAATCAAGGTATCAGCCAAGTTGTTCTCATCTGGAAGCTCCGGGGAAAAAGCACTTTTTTCTAGGATGAGTTCACAAACCTAATTTTCAGACTACAAATGACAGCTCTGATGGCCATTCTAGTAATAGAGTTCTAAAATTGCTTCGAAAAGTAGACTAGGTGCTGGTGTGAATCAGAGCTTCCCAAGGGGAGTTCCTCAAAGGTGACTGTAGTGATGTTCAGCAATGAGGAATGTAGCACTTTTTCTAGGATGAGTTCAAGAACTTAATTGTCTGACCTTGTATATTACAGTTTCTGAGATGTAGGGAAGGCAGCTGACTTCTCTCAAAGAGGAGTTTATACCTTATCCAAAGGAAAATAAACTTAAGCCAATAACCTAAGCTTCCACCTTAAGAAACTGGAAAGAGGACCGGCTTGGTGGCTCTTGCCTATAATCCTAGCACTTGACAAGGCCGAGCTAGAGCAAGACCCTATCTCTAAAAATAGCCGGGCTTTGTGGCAGGCGCCTATAGTCCCAACTACTTGGGAGGCTGAGGCAAGAGAATCGCTTAAGCCCAAGAGGTTTTTTTTTTTGAGACAGAGTCTTACTTTGTTGCCCTCAGTAGAGTGCTATGGTGTCACAGCTCACAGCAACCTCCAGCTCTTGGGCTTAGACAATTCTCTTGCCTCAGCCTCCTGAGTAGCTGGGACTATAGGCACCCACCACAACGCCCAGCTATTTCTTTTTGTTGCAGTTCGGCCAAGGCCAGGTTTGAACCCACCACCCTCAGTATATGGGGCCGGCATCCTACTCACTGAGCCCCAGGCGCTGCCCAAGCCCAAGAGTTTGAGGTTGCCATGAGCTGTGACACTACAGTACTCCACCAAGGGCAACAAAAGTGAGACTCTGTCTCAAAAAAAAAAAACAAAGAAAGAAAGAAAGAAAAGAAATTGGAAAGAGGAAAGTAAGCTCATAAGCTGTAAAAGTAAAGAAATGAGAAAGAGCAGAAATTAACAAAGGAGAAAAGAGGTAAATCAGAAAAAAATAAATGAAGACACTACTCTGAAAACATCAACAAAACTGACAGACCCTTTGATCAACTAGACTGATCAAGGTATACCAGGAATGAAGAATTATCATCAAAGATCCTACAGACATTTAAATAATAATAAAATAATATTGTGAAGAATTTTATGCCAATAGGTTTGACAATTTGATATGGAGAAAGTCCTTGGAAAATACAACTGATACCAAAAAAGTATTCACAACACATACATCAGACAAAGGAGTTGCATCCAGAATATACAGAATGCTTAAGGGCAGGCACTGTGGCTCACGCCTCTAATCCTAGCACTCTGGGAGACCAAGGCAGGTGGACTGCTTGAGCTAAGGGGTTTGATACCAGCCTGAGTAAGAGCAAGATCCCATCTCTACTAAAAATAGAAAAACTAGCCGGGCGTTGTGGTGGGTGGGCCCAGCTGCTTGAGAGGATTGCTCAAGCCCAAGAGTTTGAGGTTGCTGTGAGTTATGATGCCACAGCACTCTACCCAGGGTGACATAGTGAGATTGTCTCAAAAAAGAAAAGAAAAGAAAAGAAAGAACACCAATTTTATACAGATTCTTTCAGAAAATGGAGGTGGGGAAAAATTCATTTTATGAGACTAGCAATACCTGGATCCTGAAACCAGTAATGTGTACTGGTTATTATAAGAAAAGAAAACTCCAGGCCAATTGCTCTCATGAACATGTATGCATAAACATAGACAAAATATTAAGAAATGGAATGCAGCAATATATAAAAGTATGGTGCTTATCCCATGAATGGAAGATTGGCTTACCATTTGAAAATCAATGGATGTAATTCAATATATTAATGGAATAAGAGAGAAAAAAAAATAAATGAGGCAATCCTGTAGGCATTCTAAGAGTAACATTTAAACAAGTCTCCCTCCAGCTGAATCTAATATTATGTAAGTGGCTTGACGTCACCTGCTGATTTGCCCCGTACCTAGTCACCAGCTCTTTTTGAAAGAGCTTTGATAACACAAAGACCCAGGCCTCCGTAACTGCACATGAGGGTGAGAACAGACTTCAGAGGATAATGTCACCCTTGCTTCCCAACTACTTCATTGAAAGATGCTTCTCATAGAAAGGGTTTACATCACTCTGGAAATCATACTGGATTCTGAGATTTGTTGCACTTTATTTACTTATTTATTTTATTGAGACAGAGTCTCACCTTGTTGCTGTCTTTAGAGTAGCGTCATAGCTCACAGCAACCTCAAACTCTTGGGCTCAAGCGATTCTCTTGCCTCAGCCTCCCTAGTAGCTGGGACTACAGGAGCCCACCACAACTCCTGGCTATGTTTTCGTTTGTTTGTTTTGTTTAGCAAGCCTGGGCCGGGTTCAAAACCGCCAGCCTTGGTACATGTGGCCAGCGCCCTAACCACTGAGCTATGGGCACCCAGACTGCATTTTATTTTTCTAAGGAAAAACATCCAGATATTTGCACCAGGTGAGGAGAATTCCTGTCTGGTGCTCCTCTTCTCTAAAAACCTAAGCAGCTAGAGAAATGTGTTACCTGTCCTCAATCCAGAGAAGTCCAAAGGAGGCTCTTGATTATAGCCAGATTTTGCATGTAACAGCCAGGCTGGATCCTGAGAACCTGCTCTTGATCTCTAGGCAACAGGACTCAGCTTCTTTTCCACCAAACTTGATCACTTACCTAAGTCCCTGCACCTCCAAAGAAGTTTCAGTGAAGTCGCAAACATCAGGAAGACCATCACAGTAGGATCTTCTTCAACCAAAGAACTCAATACTACAAAATCCCAAGCCATACACTGGCCCATGGAACCCAGAGAAAGATTGTTGGCTGCTCTCACCAGTGGGAAATGGGAAATGTCTTCAAGAGCCTGGAGGTCGCTCTGAACGCACCTGCTAGCCAGAGCAGGTGGGAAGAGAATTTAGTGATTGCCTTGTAATAACTCAGGAGGAATCAGCTTAAATCAAGAACTGCCCCCCAAGATGGGGGTCCAAGAGATACCTAACTAACTATGGGGAGAACCTGTAGGCTTTTGTTGAGGAACTATGCTTAGGCTTTTCAACTGTTCAACCCCAGGTCCATTCTTGGCACCAGACTGGCTCCCCAAGTTTTCATTCTTGTGGTAGCTCCTGAGTCATCTGCTGCTTTTCTCATCTCCTGCTTCTATCAATAACTAAGGTGACCATAAAATTTATCATCCAAACTGGGACCCTTTTGGAAGTGAAAAATGGATGCTATTATTACATTTTGACAACACGTATGAACTGGTATTGTCCCAAGAAAACCAGACATTTGATCACTCTGACAATTACCCCTGCTTCTCACGAGTTCTCTCTCTATCTCAAAACTAACTAGAAAGTCACTGTCACTAACTACACTGTTCTCTTTGCTTTCCCCACAAAAATACACCAAACTTCTCATTTTAAAGTCTTCATTTCTAGTTATTTGAGGCAAACTGACAGTGATCACTGAGATAACCAATAAGGGAAAGTTAAAAAAAAAAGGGTATAGTCCTTTGTCTGACAGCCACATTTACTCTGAGATGGCAACTAAAGTTTTGTGGACTTTAATTTTAGATTTTCTTTCTTTCTTTCTTTCTTTCTTTTTTTTTTTGTTGTTGTTGTTGAGGCAGAGTCTTACTTTGTCACCCTCAGTAGAATGCCGTGGCATCATAACTCACAGCAACCTCTAACTCTTGGGGTCAAGCAATTCCCTTGCCTCAGCCTCCCAAGTAGCTGGATGACAGGCGCTCCCCCTCAGTACCACCTCACTCTGGCTCAGGCTGGTCTCGAACCTGTCAGCTCAGGCAATCCATCTGCCTCGGCCTTCCAAAGGGCTGGGCTTGTAGGTGGGAGCCAGCAACCTGGCCCATCTTTTTCTTTATATAAATAAATGACCATTGAAGACACATCACATGGATAATGTGGAAAATTAGAAACCAATATGGAATATACAAAGTGGAATATACAAACTAATAACACAAAATAAAATGCCACATGACTCTCTCCACAATATTACTACTGCTAGGGCCAGGCGAGGTGGTTCACACCTGTAATCCCAGCACAATGGGAGGCCAAGGCAGGGGGATTGCTTGAGCCCAGGAGTTTGAGACCAGCCTGAGCCAGAATGACACCAGGTCTCTAAAAAATAGCCGGGTGTTGTGGTAGGTGCCTGTAGCCCCAGCTACTCAGGAGGCTGAGGCAAGAGGATCACTTGAGCCCAAGAGTTTGAGGTTGCTTTGTGGCCGGAGCCTGTAGTCCCAGTACTTGGGAAGCTGAGGCAAGAGAATCACCTAAGCCCAAGAGCTGGAGGTTGCTGTGAGCTGTGATGCAACAGCACTCTACAGAGGGTGACAAAGTGAGACTCTGTCTCTAAAAAAAGTAATAAAAAGATTACTACTATTGAGTGATGGTAGCAAAAATAGAGGACTAAGAACTTCAAAATCCTTTGCTCCACAAAAGCAATGGAAAAACTAGCAAAAATATTTAGAATCAATATTTTGATAACTCTGAAAATTAAACACAGGCTTACAACAATCCAGAGAGCATATATCCAAGGGGGAAAAAGCTGAATCTCCATAAAAACAGTCAATTTTCACGAGTTTGAGACCAGCCTGAGCAAGAGCAAGACCCCATCTCTAAAAATAGCTGGGCATTGTGATGAGTGCCTGTAGTCCCAGCTACTTGGGAGGTTGAGGCAAGAGAATTGCTTTAGCCCAAGAACCTGAGGTTGCTGTGAGCTGTGATGCCACAGCACTCTACCCAGGGTGACAAAGTGAGGCTCTGTTTCAAAAAACAAACAAACAAAAAAAATCCCAGTAAGTTCTGTGATAATAGAACTTAATCTATTCTGGTGGTTAGCTCCCCACTACCCTTGAAACCAAAGAACCCATAGTTGCAATTAAAACCAGCAGCCTGGCAGCTACCAAAGGAGGCAGAATCCCCCCCCACATCCTTTTGAAGGAGTTGGGGCTCCTTCCAACCCTCATTCATAGGGAATTGTAATTATTTTAGTTGTGTGATGTTTCCCCGGGGAGACCCCACTTGCAAGAGTGGCTTTATTTGGTCTGTCAGTACAAAAAAAGAACAAAAAACAAAATAAAACAACACTTTTCCCTAGGAGGTTTGTCAAAAACAATTAGAGATGATTGTTTAACTTCATGGCTGCTTGAGTCACTGCATAACAGTTGGAACAAATAATAGACAAAGCAAAAAGCTTAAAAGATAAAACTGGGAATGAAATGTTCCCAGGAGCTTTTAAAAAGATATTCATATTCTGGGGCAGGGCCTGTGGCTCATATGCCGGAGGTGGTGGGTTCAAACCCAGCCCTAGCCAAAAACTGCCAAAAAAAAAAAAAAAGATATGCATATTCATAGATGCATACATGGGGCATACTTGTGCCCAGGGCTGTGCATGTGATCGGCAAAGACCTTAACAACCCACTGCTGTTGTCACAAAAGCAAGATTTGCATAGAGATAACTATAAAACATTGTTGAAATAATTGAAATAAGACCTGGCTCGGTGCCCATAGCTTAGTGAGTAGGGCGCCAGCCACATACACCGAAGGTGGTGGGTTCGACCCCAGGCCGGGCCTGCCAAACAACAATGATCACTGCAACCAAAAAAAAAAAAGATGGCCAGGCATTGTGGCAGGCACCTATGGTACCAGCCACTTGGGAGGCTTAGGCAAGAGAATCACTTGTGCCCAAGAGTTTGAGGTTGCTGTGAGTTGTGACACCACAGCACTCTATCAAGGATCATGCAATGAGACTCTGTCTCAAAAATAATAATAATAGTTGAAATAAGACCTAAATAAATGGAAAAACATCCTGTTTGCAGGTTGGAAGATGTAATATTTTTAAGATGTCCACACTCCCCAAACTAATCTACAGAATCAAGGCAATTCTTAACAAAACCCTAAATACCTCTTTTTTCGCAACTTGACAAGCTGATCCCAAAATTCAAATGTAAGCATAAGGGACCCAAAAGAGGCCAACAATTCTACAAAAGAACAAAGTTGGGGGACTCACACTTCCACTTTCCAATTTCAAAACTTACTAACACTTCAGTATAATAATCCCCATTGTCCGTAGCCGATGTGTTTAAGACCCCCAATGGAGGCCTGGAACTGTGCATAGTACCAAATCATATATATACTATGCTTTTTCCTATGCATAGAAATCTATGATAAAATTTGATTTGTAAATTAGGCACAACAAACTGGGCACGGTAGAATGCAACTATAATCCCAGCTACTTGAGAGGCTGAGATGGGAGCATCGCTTCCAGCTTGGGCAACAAAGTGAGACCCCCATCTTTAAAACCAAAGAAAAGCACAATAATAGATTAACAACATTAACTATTCAAATAGAACAATCATAGCAAGATAATTGTAATAAAAGTTTTGTGAATGTACTCTCCCTCTTTCAAAATATCTTAGGGCAGTGCCTGTGGCTCAGTGACTAGGGTACCGGCCCCATATACCAAGGGTGGTGGGTTTGAACCCAGCCCCATTGTGGGGCACCTGTGGCGGGCACATGTAATCACAGCTACTCGGGAGGCTGAGGCTAAGCCCAAAAGCTGGAGGTTGCTGTGAGCTGTGACACCAGAGCACTCTACTAAGGACGACAAAGTGAGACTCTTGTCTCTAAAAAAAAAAACAAAAAAAAAAACCTTAATATTTTGGACTATGGTTGATCACAGGTAACTGTGAAACCATGATGGGGGGGATTTTATTTTTTGAGACAGAGTCTCATTTTGTCACCTTCGGTAAAGTGTTGTGGTGTCACAGCTCACAGCAATCTCCAACTCTTGAGCTTAAGTAATTTTCTTGCCTCAGTCTCCCAAGTAGCTAGGACTACAGATGCCTGCCACAACGCCCAGCTATTTTTTTTTGAGATGGGTTCTTGCTCTGGTTCAGGCTGGTCTCAAACCTGTGAGCTCAGGCAATCCTCCCATCTTAGCCTCCCCAGTGCTGGGATTATAGGCATGAGCCACTGAGCCTGGCCTGTTTGGGGGGGATTTTCTACTGTGTTCAAGACTGTATGATTCTGCCAGAAGTACTGACAGATAGATAAATACAACAGACTTGAACATTCAGAAATAAGCCCATAAACTTATGGTCAATTCATTTTTGATAAAGATGCCAAGATAATTCACTGGGGAAAAAACAGTCCTTTCAACAAATAGAACAACTGGATACCCATATACAAAAGAATGAAATTGGGCCCCTAATCATACTGTGTACAAAATTAACTCAAAATGTCTCAAAGACCTAAATGTAAGAGGTAAAACTATAAAACTCTTAAAAGAAAATATAGGAGTAAATCTTCATAAACTTAGAGTAGGTCTGGTTTCTTAGATATGAAACAAATCATAAACTTAGAGTATGTCTGGTTTCTAGATACTAAAGGCACAAGAAACAAAAGAAAAATTAAAGTGGATTTCACCAAAATTAAAAAACTTCTGTGTTTCAAAGGATACTATCAGGAAAGTGAAAACGCAACCCATAAGATGGGAGAAAATATTTGCAAATTGTATGTCTAATAAAAATCTAGTATCCACAATATATAAAAGAATTATTAGCTCAACAATTAAAAAAAGAATAAGCAGCTCAGTACCTGTGGCTCAAGTGGTTAAGGCGCCAGCCACATACACCTAAGGTGGCGGGTTCGAATCCAGCCCAGGTCAGCCAAACAACAATAATGGCTACAACCAAAAAAAAAAAAAAAAAAAAACGGCCGGGCGTTGTGGCAGGCCCCGGTGGTCCCAGTTACTTGGGAGGCTGAGGCAGGAGACTCACTGGAGCCCAGGAGTTGCAGGTTGCTGTGAGCTTTGATGTCATAGCACTCTACCCAGGGGGACAGCTTGAGGCTCTGTCTCAAAAAAGAAAGAAAGAAAGAAAGAATAACCTAATTTAAAAACTGGCCAAGGCTCGGTGCCTGTAGTTCAAGCAGCTAAGGCGCCAGCCACATACACCAGAGCTGGTGGGTTTGAATCCAGCCCAGGCCTGCCAAACAACAATGACAACTACAACCAAAAAATAGCAGGGCATTGTGGCCTGTAGTCCCAGCTACTTGGGAGGCTGAGGCAATAGAATCTCTAGAGCCCAGGAGTTGGAGGTTGCTGTGAGCTGTGATGTCACAGTACTCTACCCAGGGTGACAGCTTAAGGCTCTGTCTCAAAAAAAATAAAAATTGGCCAAAAACTTGAATAAATACCTCTTCTAATACATCATTAGTCATCATGGAAATGAAGCCACAGTAACAAACCACTTCATACACAGTAGAATGGCTATTATTTAAAAAATGGACAGTAACAAGTGTTGGAGAGGATGTAGAGAAATTGGAACCCTCATACATTCCTGGTGGGAACGTAAAATGGTGCAGCTGCACGGTTTGGCATTGCCTCAAAATGTTAAACATAAGGTTTTGTGACAAAATTTTGCTCCTAGGCCTAGACCCAAGAGGATTAAGTACACAAAAACCTGTACACAAATGTTCGTAGCAGCACTGTTCATAATAGTCAAAAGGTCAGACCAACCCAAGTGTTCATCAACTGAGGAATGGATAAGAGACATATGATATGCCCACACGGTACGATATTTATTCAGCCATAAAAAGCAATGACATAATGACACCTGCTGCAACACGGATGAATTCTTAAAACATTATTCTCGGTGAAAGAAGACAAACACTTAAGGCCGCATGTTGTGTGATTCCGTGTGCACGGACACGTAATGTCCACAATAGGCAAATTCACAGAGACAAAGTAGATTATTGATTGCCAGGGATGGAGAAAGGGGAGATGGGGGTGACTACTAATGGATATGAGACTTCTTTTGGGGAGTGATGAAACCATTTTGGAATTATACAGTGGAGATGGTGGTGCAACTTTGTAGCTATACAAAAATCCTCCGAATTGTACCCTCTACAAGGGCCAATTCTATCTCAATACAAAGGAGAATATACCACTGCTAAAACCCATTTTCTCTATGCTTATCCTTAATATATAATGTTTTAACTAAATCACATAGGTGTACATATGCTCTCTGCATCCTTCTTTTCAGTTACTTTTCCATTTCTGTAAGTTTTCATTTCCAGCACTCAATCCATATTTAAATTTCCCTGTTTGTTTAAAAAATGTTCTTCTCAGCTATCCCTCATCGATATCCAGTCCAAGACCCACATGTTACATCTTGTTCTGATGTCCCTTTAGTCTCCCTGAACATAGCACAGTCCCTTTTCCACGAGTTTGACCTGTTGACGAGGCCAGGTCAGTTATCTTGTAGAATATCCTACCCTGTGGATTGGCCCAGTTGCTTCCTTATAGTATTGTGAAATTCGTTCCTCCATTTCCTATTTTTCAGAGGAGATACATGCACAAATAAAAGCTGTATTTGAACTATATGTTCAAATTAAACATCTTCGGCTAGAACATACCATAAGCTGTATCAGAGGAAGCATCATATCTGGCTGACTGCTCATTAGTAACACTAAGAATGACCCCCAGATATGAGGGTGCTGTCAGCCTGACACGTTGATTGCATGGTTTTCTCCCCTGGTCACTGGAAAGCTATCTGTGATGTGTTGCTTTAACATTATACTAGTATCTAGCTCACCAACAGCCATTCACCAAACACTTGGGGTTTTTTGTTTGTTTTTTTTGAGACAGAGTTCACCATGTTGCCCTCAGTAGAGTGGCATCACAGCTCATAGCAACCTCCAACTCCTAGGCTTAAGCGATTCTCTTGCTTCAGCCTCCTAGTAGCTGGGACTACAGGTGCCTGTCACAATGCCCGGCTATTTTATGGTTGACATTGGCCCCAGCCAGGTTCGGACCCACCAGCCTCAGTGTATGTGGCTGGCGCCGTAACCACTGTGCTACAGGTGCCAAGCCTCATCAAACTGTTTTTTAATACCAATTGAAACTTTTTACCTGACTCAACCGTTTCACTAGGGCTTCCAAAATATTGCTTTCCTTGTTGTATAATTCCTTCTGCAATTATTTGCTGGCACTCTTCTGGCAGAGATGTTCCTCATCAACTGGGGCTGTTTATCCTGAAATCAGCTCATACTAGAAAGGAAGGAGAAATGCTTAATTCTTTTCATTTCGTTACATATTTGCAGGATGTTTTCCTGCCCTTAGAGTAGGTTTCACCAACCCAATCTTCCTTCTCTCCTCCTTCTGTGATCTTCCTCTTGTCAGGTGGCAGTCTGCCCTCTAGTTCTTGGTGTGCTCTTGGTCGAAAAATTAGCAGACACACGGAAGTCCTGCCTCCTGGTTCTATTATTCTGGTCCTCTGGCTCCTTAGGTGGGCCGGTAGGACAGAGTGACCACAGGAACAGTCTCACACAAGCAGAAGAAACCAGAAATAGGGCGGCGCCTGTGGCTCAAAGGAATAGGGTGCTGGCCCCATATACTGGAGGCGGCACGTTCAAACCCGGCCCCGGCCAAAAAACTGCAAAAAATAAAATAAAAAACCCAGAAATATAATTTCTTTATTATAAAATGGAAGCAGGCAGAGCCAGACTGACTCACTCCCCTACCCACTAACCTTTTATTGGCTCAGGCCAGGCTAGAACTCTCAGGAGGTATAGGATGTTACTAAATGATCAACAGGTGTCCTCAATTCCATCTGCCTATATCCCACTCCAGAAGGCCATTTGGGGGAATTCCCAGATAATAAAGCATTCCCTCCTTCCTGGGGGGGGTGACAGTTGTTTGGGATAGGATTAAGGGAAGGGCAGCACCAAAATGGAGTTCCTTCTTCCCAGATGGAGCAGTTGCTCAAGACTGCACCAAAGCAGGACATCCTTATTCCTAGAAGAGCCAGAGATCCGATCTACCTAACACTTTCACCCTGAAAAATGTATGCAAGGCCTCTCCCAACCCAGCATCAATTGATTTGGCATTTCCTCTCAGTGATTCCATTAACTTAGTTTCTAAACTTTTCCAAAAACTCAAAGCAACCCCTAAGACTAACAAAATCCTTGGTGGAGACCAAGTTTTCCTTCTTCTCCTTCCTCCAAGGACTGATCCCTCGACAAGGGTGAACCTAGACTCCTCTCAGTTCTAAGCATATTCTCTGGAAGTGTCGATCCTAATCCTTGACCTTTGGAAATAATTGCTAAGGTATATGAACTTATTGGCAAGGAACCATGGTATGGTGTACGTACGTATCATGAGCAGAGAAGAGATTTCTGACAAGGAGGGAAAGCCCTGAGGAGAGACCCCACACGCTGGCACCGATTGTGGGTCCCAAGCTCTTTTTCTGGATGGGAAAGCCGTAAGCCTGAAGCAAGATAGGTTTGAACCTGGAGGAACTGTGGCTGCTTCGGGACACTTTGCAAAGGGGAAGGGGAGCTTGCTGGCAGTCTTAGCAAGAGCTGGGAGAATGAGCACCTCTGCAGCCCCTGGGGTGTATAAACTGACTGATGTAGAAACCAGAACACCAATGCGTTCATATACAAAGGGGACGCTCCTTGCCAAATGGACCAGATGTTCATGTTGACTGGTCAGCGCATTCCCTCCTGTTGGAAAATCTACATAGGAAGCCAAATTATAATCAGGAGGTTGTTTGTGAGCATGAAATCAGGACAAAGGGAGGGAATTGGATGAGCTCTGTGGCTTCCATAGGGATATAGGGTGGACTGCATATTTGTGTCTAATGGTCAAAAAACAACTCTTTCCCTTGACAGAGCTGGAGACATAATGACAAATGTTTGTTCCTTGGCTCCACTTTTCAGCACTCCCCACAGACCACCCCCCCTTCTGCTCACATATTCTTTCTTCAGCTGTTAAGGCCATTGATTAGGTTACGGCTTTCCTCCGCATTCCGGCGGGCCTTGATTAGATTTCCAGGCACTGCTGCATCCTGTTTCTTACGATGACATTTGCAGACATTTATTCACGTCCATTGTGTGTGGATTTCACTAGTTGAACAAACAAAAGATATTATTTATCAGTTTGGGAGCTACTTCACCCTTATGCCCTATGTACTGACACACGAGACAACAGAAAAAAAGGCTAAAAATGACCAGTGTGATAAAGGGTGAAGTCTTCCCTTCACGAGCACTATCCCAAAATTTCATTCACTCGACAGATATTTATTGAGTGCCTACCATATGCCAGACACCATGCCAGGCACCAGGAATATGAAGAATCAGATATGGTATCTCTGCCCTCAAGGAGCTAAGAGGGTAGTGAAGGAGGGAGACACGAAAGTCACCTATCACAGAACAGCACGGTGGACATAGGAGCCACGGAGGAATTTAAAAAGAGCACCTCCCCAAGTCTGGGGTGTAGGGAGAGGATAACCCAAGAAACTCCCAGAAAGAGGTGATTTCTATCTTTTTCCAAAAGGATGAGTTACATGAAGAAAGAGAAGAGACCTTTTTTTTTTTTTTTTTTTTTTTGCAGTTTTTGGCCAGGGCTGGGTTTGAACCTCCAGTATATGAGGCCAGCTTCCTACTCTTTTGAGCCATAGGCACCACCCAAGGAAGAGGACTTATTGAATAGAGAGAACAGCGGCACAAAAATTCAGAGGCAAGAGACCACATGAAACATGTGAAGAGCTGCGCTCCAGAAGAGCGGGAACACTGACTGCGGTCAGAGACTGAGAGGAAATGGCAGGACATTCAGAGGACAGAATTTTAAAGGCCTTCTTATGGAGAGTTACGGAAGGATTCCACAGCCTACTTTGTCTGAAATTAATATAGCGGGTACAGCTTTGTTTTGTTTAGTTTAGCTTAGATTGTGGTAAAATGCATACAACATGAAGTTTACTACTGTAAACATTTCGAAGACATCATCTGTTTCCAAAATTTTTCATCACCCAAAACAGAAATTTTGTAACTTTTTTTTTTTTCTTTGAGACAGAGTCTCAAGCTGTCGCCCTGGGTAGAGTGCTTTGGCATCGTAGCTCACAGCAACCTCTAACCTACAACTAACTTGGGCTCAAGCGATCCTCTTGCCTCAGTTTTTCTATTTTTAGTAGAAACAGGTCTCGCTTTTGCTCAGGCTGGTCTCAAACTTCTGAACTCAAGCAATCCTCAAGCAAGACCAATCTGCTTTGGCCTCCCAGAGTGCTAGGATTACAGGCGAGAGCCACCATGCCTGGCCTGAAATTTTGTAACTTTTTTTTTTTTTTTGAGACAGAGTCTCACTATGCTGCCCTTGGCAGAGTGCTATGGCACCACAGCTCACAGCAACCTCAAACTCTTGGGCTCAAGCAAGTCTCTTGCCTCAGCCTCCCAAGTAGCTGGGACTCCAGGTGCCCACCACAATGCCCAGCTATTTTTTGTTGCTGTTGTTTAACTGGCCCAGGCTGGGTTCGAACCTGCCAGCCTAGGTGATGTGGCCGACGCCATAACCACGGTGCTACAGGCACCAAGCCTGAGATTATGTAAATTTTGTAACTTTTAAGCATGAATTCCCATTCTTCCCTTCCTTCAGACACTGGTAACCTCTATTTCTGTTGTCTTAGAATGAATTTTGCCTATTCTAGACACCTCCTAGAAGTAAAATCACATACTATTTTTCTTTTTGTGTTTAGCTCATGTCATTCAGCATGTGGTTTATCCACGATGTAGTATGTTTCATAACTTCAGTCCTTGTTATGTCTGAATAATAGTTCCATTGTAAGTATACCGTATACTATCATTTGTTCATCCATCCCTCAATTGATGGACACCTGGATGCCTCCACCTTTGACTAGTGTAAATAATGCTATTATGAACACTGGTATTTTAAGTCCCGTTTGAGTCCCTGTTTCCAATTCTTTTGAGTCTATACTTAGGAGTGAAATTGCTGGGTCATATGGTAATTCTATATATTAAGTTTTTGAGGAAGCACCAAACTGGTGCAGCTGCACCATTTTACATTCCCACCAACAATGTGCAAGGATTCGAATTTCTCCACGTTCTCACCAACACTGGGTTTTCTTTTTTTTTTTTTTTTAAATAAGTGCTAACTTAGTGTGTATAAAGTAACATCTCATTGTGGGTTTGATATGCATTTCTCTAATGACTGGAGGTTCGGCATCTTTTCATGTACTTATGGGCAATTTTTGTATCTTCTATCTGTTTAAGTCCTTTGCTAATTTTTGAATTGAGTTGTGAGGTTGTGGTTGTTGTTGAATTTGAAGAGTTCCTTATGTATTCTGGATATTAATCTTTTATCAGATAAATAATCTGCAAATATTTTCTCTCATTCTGTGGTTATTTAAATCTCTGAATGTTTTTCAAAGCACAAACACTTTTAATTTTCATAAGGTTCAATTTATTTATTTTTTTGTTGCCTGTGCTTTTCTTTTTTTTTTGAGACGGAGCCTCAAGCTATCCCCCTGGGTAGAGTGCCATGGCATGACAGCTCATAGCAACCTCCAACTCCTGGGCTCAAGCGAGTCTCCTGCCTCCACCTCCCAAGTAGCTGGGACCACAGGCGCCCGCCAC
>CAUYQV010186837.1:0-14778 GCA_963574575.1 Galagoides demidoff | reverse complement strand
ATAGTTAGCCGTGCGGGTGCCTATGGCCCAAAGGTTTTGGGGGCCGGCCCCAAATTCCAACAATGGCTTGTTAAAACCCACCCCCCGCCAAAAATTGCAAAAAAAAAAAAAAAAAAAAAAAATAGATAGCCTGAATAATCCTTTCTCTAGTCCATTGGCCATGAAGGGAAGGCCCAGAAGACTAGGTGGGCTTAAGAGCAGACATGAAAACATGGTCATCAAAATGGATTAAAGGACTGATGATCCTATTCTTACATGGTTTTCTTAATATTATTGATTTCTTAATTCAACCAGTAAAGTTCAGCATATTTAAAAAAAAAAAAAACTTCCTATGGAAAAAAAAAAAAGAAAAATTCCAGACCAAGACAGCTTCACCAGTGAGTTCCACAAAACGTTAAAAGAAGAAATGATAGGGAAGTCTGTAATCTATTTCCAGAAAACAAAAGAGAAAGCAACACTTCCCAAATATTTCATAAGGCCAGAATTGCCCTGTTATTAAAGTCAGAAACATTATTTTAAAGGAAAACTATTGACCAAAATCCTTTATGAATCCCTTAATTAGCTTTAAAACTTTTTTTTTAATAAATAGATGCAAAAGTCCATAGACAAATTTTGGAAAATAAATCTAGTAATATATAAAATTATAATGCAACATGACCAAGTGGAGTTTATCACAGGACTGTAAAAATAAATTTAATACTTAATCAATTACTTTAACTCAACTTATGAGGTCTGACAATTATGTGTACGAACTTATCCTAGAAAAGTGCTATATACCTCATTGCTGACCATCTCCATGGTCACCTTCACAGTACTCTGGGGAAGCTATGCACCAATGTCAGTGCCTGTCCACCCTTCAAAGCAGTTTTGGGATTCTTTTTTGTCCTGGAATAGCCATCAAAGCAGTCGTCATCCTAACCTTGATGCCCTAAATGTTATCAAAATATCTTCCTTTTAATATTGCCTTTATCTTAAAGTAAAGAAAAAAGTCTTTGGAGGCCAGATCTGGTGAGTAGGGAGGGTTCTCTAATACAGTTTTGTTTACTAGCTAAAAGCTCCCCCACAGACAGGGCAGTGTAAGCTGGTACATTGCCATGATGCAAAAGCCATGAGTTATTGGCCAAGATTTTCAGTTAAGATTTTTCTGTTTCTCTATCGATATTTACTTGGTCTGCTATGCCAAACACAGTCAGCCCATGATTTTGAAACACATTTGACAAACTTTTGCAAGGTTTTTATCAGTTCTGTTCATCACTGGCTGCGCTGCCATCTCCTCATCAGGGCCGCTTTCTCTTTCCTCAGAAACATGTTTAGTCCACTTGACACTGCCATTTTCCTAATAGCATTTCCTAATAGTAGGTCTAACATGTATCTGCTGTTCTTGCCAAGTTTAACAAGAAATTTAATCTTTGCTCTAATTTAAGCTTCAACATTCTCTCAAAGTCCCACAAAAACCTGCAACCACAATAATGAACGCCACTCAGCAAGATACGACCACAGGTCAGCACAAATACAGCTGTGAGATCCTGATATACCAAGGTTATGAAACCATCCTGAACTGTTTTGTGCAGTGCAACTGTAAGTACATGTTGGCAAGTTTGCAAACAGAATCATCAAGCCTCATATATTAAAAAGCTAAAAAAAATTAGTGTAGTAATTTCAATAGAAGCAAAAATATTGATAAAATTTAACATAATAAAAACATTAGCAGAAAATTAAGAGGGTAAATCCTCCAAAGTCATAAAACATTTTTATGAAAAACATAAACCTAACATCCGAATTAATGATAGAAATCAAACAATTTCCTTCTAATATAAGGAACAAGGTATCAATTTCTGCTCACATCACTTCAGTTCAATGTTGTTCTACAAGTCCTAGCCAATGGAATAAGATAATAAAAAGAAAAAGCAGGCATGCAATTTGGAATGGAAGAAACCAAAGTGTTTCAATTCACATGTGACATGATCATGTACTTAGAAAATCTTAAGAAATCTATAGAAATGTTTCAAAAATGAATAAGTTAAATAAGATAAGAGAATTCAAGGTTAATATACAAAATCAATTTTGTATATATGTACTAGTCATAATCAGAATTTAAAATTTTAAAATATGTCATTTACAATAGCATTGAAAGCTGAAATGTACAAAAATAAAGTTAACAAAAACAATGAAATGTTATGTACCAAAATCTACAAAATATTCTGGATAAATTAATACATGCTTAAATATTGGCAAAAGATATTATGCTCAAAAATTGGGAAAATAAATATGATGAAGATGCCAGCACTTCCTAAATTTTCATAGATTCTATAATTACAACCCAAGAAGAACTTTCTGATGAAAATTAAAAAGTTGATTCTAGGAATCATATGTAAAGGATCTAGGAAGCCAAAGCAATTTAAAAAATAAAGTTGGATGATTTATATTAATTGCTTTTACTACTTTAACAGTATAAAATTTAACATAAGGATAAATATACAAAGAAAGTCTAGAACTGTGCAGAATTTGGGTTCTTACCCTGCTTATCAGTTATGAGTTAGTCTACCACAGTCTCAAAGATGCTGGCAGAGACATTAATGAGCTCTTGGTAGAGAAAACGGACGTATCATTCTTGGCACAAGTAGCATGAGCTTCATATTCCCAAAAATTTTCCATTCACTCCATGTTCCATAGGGATGAGGCACATGAGCCTAGGTGATGATGATCATGAGCTGATCTCACATCACAGAAAAGGAACATCACACTTAGGAATCCCAGTTTTTCATATTGAATTGAGACCAGTCCAAACTCTGCCTTGAAGTGAGACAATGACTTGACTTTACTGCAAACTAAGCGTCGTATGCTCTGGAGTGAAACACTGCCTCCATCTCTCAAGGCTGTTCACTGAACATTCTTAGGTAGTCTGGAACGAAAGTTGTCAGTACCCTGTTCAAGATTCTTCAAAAATACTAGAAACTTATAAAAACCCATGGATTTATGTTGTCTTTGAACATAGATCAAGGGGATAAAATGGAGTACCTGGAAATAGATCTTACATACTTGATCAACCAACTTTCAAGAAAACTGCAAAGGCACTTCAGTAAGTGATGAATATTTCCAACATATGCTGTTGAAATAACTAGATAGTCTTATGCAAAAAAAACCTGTGAACCTTCTATCAGAATATATATAAAATTAATATGGGAAAGAAACTTAGTAGCTATAGGTTGAAAAATTATTTTTAAATAGAATACAAGAATCATGATAATAAAATAAGAGACTGAAAAATTGGAAATTCATCACTATTACAAACATAAAAAGGCAAAATATATTTTAGGAGAAAATATTTGGAAAATATACAATCTATCCAAAAGACCCTAATAGAGAACGTGAAAAAAAATGGGGTCACCATTTGGCATTTAGACTAACAAACCATTGAAGAAAGTAGGCCAAAGTATAAAATAAATACTTCATTAATGAAGATATGAGGATGACTAATAAACCCATTAATGATACTTGACATTATTCCTTATTGGAGAAATACAAACTAAAAAGACTAGCATACATTTGAATGGCTAAAATTAAAGACCATCAATAATAGGAAGTTTCATATTATTTGTTTCTCATGTACTGCAAAATGATTTGGCCTTATTGGTAACTGGTATATCAGCTTGTCATATAGCTAAAAATTCACATTACATCAACCAATTTTCAGATGTTTACTTTGTAGAAATAAAAACATATGGCCACAAAAGTACTGTTACTGAAACGTTCCTAATAGCTTTCCTCATAGTGACTGAAAACTGGAAACATCCTAAATCTTAATTAAAGACAAATTTTACTACAATCATACAATGAAATATTGTATGATTGTAGTAAATCAGCAATTAATAAGAACGGAATACTGATATATTTAATGACATGGATGAATCTCAAAATAATTAGGCTAAATAAAAGAATCGAGACAAATGAGCTTTCCGATGAACTTCTAGAAAATGCAAAGCCATGGTGTTAGAAAGTGTATCAGTGTTTGCTAATGACTGATGAGGAATGAGTGGTTAATAACTGCAATAGTATAAGAGGAAGGTTTTTGAGCAGTGGAAGTGAATGTTTAGCCTTCAAAACAGAGGAAGAGACAAAAAGGAACAAAGGAAGGGAAGGGAAGGAAGAAGTGAGGGAAGGAAGGAAGGACAGAAGGAAGGAAGGACCTTTAGAACCCCTGCCTACCATGCTTTCTGTAGCTTGTTTGATGATCCTTGGAGTCCATGAGATACCTAAGGTTACCTTTTTAACAAAATTTACTTTCCATTTTAACCCTGCCTAAGGTTATTTCTGTTACTGACAAATCACCCTGGTTCCAAAGAGTGGGAGTTAAGGGTAGAAAATAGAACTTCAGAGAAATGTGTCATGGTTCATGTTGATTTTAAAAACTGAGATGCCTAAAAGGAATTGAGTTGTGGAAACATTGGCAATCTTTGATATATAATGTTGAAGAGATAATAGAACTACATAATCCTCCTCTTAGACTAAATATTCACTGGCAGTGAAATTTTAGGTGACTAAGAAGCTGCTACCATAAAATAATTTGAAGTGGACCAGTTATGTTGGCATTGTGCCCTCAGAGAGTTACTTGGGAATAACTCAAAGTGAGAGAAAATGAGCTCAAATCTGAAAGTTCTCATTTGAAGCATCAAATAAATGCAGTTCCTTTCTGTGACGAGGCTGAAAGACCTTAGCTTTGTATAGACCTTTAGAATTGCTACTGTGCACTAAAACTAGAGGGTACATTCTGGGTCCCGCAGGAAGATAATTCACCAGGACGGCTACACATAGATTCAGTAGCTTTCCTACTCAAAAATGTAGTAAGGATATTAGAAGAATTATCTACAATAGCAACAGAAAGATAAACTATGTAGGAATGAGAGAAATTAAGAGAAAATGAGCCAAACCCGCTAGGTAGTTGGAAGGCATGAGCCAGAAGTACACAAGTGAGAAGAGAGACAAGCCGGTGCCCAGCCCCTCTCTCCAACTTTCTCCCTCCAGTCTCTTTGCCTGTAAACCTCATCTCTAAGGACAGGACACCCAAAAGCCAATCATTAACTGCTTAGACCAAAAGGAAAGAGAGAGTACAATGGTAGGTGGTTTGCTCCAAAGAAAGCGAGTTTCTAACTGTAAGGAATGTTAGGGTAACGGTATGAAGGTGCTCATTCCAGAGTTACGCTGTCTATGTCTCAGTCCCTCGGAGTTTCTGATGGCACTGAAGCAAGAACAGCTGACGGACTCTGTTTTCAAGTATAAAAACTTATTAAAAGCCCTTTTTCTTTATGCTTAACTTGAAATTTCCAAATTAGACATCTAAACATTAGGGGAAACTGTACCTAGAAAAAGAAAAGGTAAGTTGAGAAAAAAAGACAGGAAATTGAAGCATTTAATGTAAGAAACATCTAGAAGACTGGAAATTGTCTGCAGTGGCCCCGGCCTTGGCTCCTGAATGTCCTTAGCTGGGCAGCTGTTTTCCTCTATTCTGTTTTGTATATGACCCTATTCTCCCCCAACTTCTGATAAGACAAAATTGGTCATTCATGGTTTCTAATATGAAGGGATTATTCTTTCCTCTTCTAAGGAATTTTTTCACCAATTATTTCTGAAACTAGTTCAACTTGAGCTAACTTCTCTTGCTGAAGTTTTATAAAAATTCTTTCTTTTCTGTGGTGGAATTGTTTTGTTTTGTTTTGTTTTGTTTTTTTCATTTTCACCTACAGGGCACTCAGCAAGAAGACTTGAGATTAATAGTGCTACAATTGATTTTCTTCACAATAGAAGTAGAGACAATTCCAGAAACAAGAGGAAGAACATTTCATAAATTAAGTTCTACTAGAGAATCTGGCACTGGATGGTACCTACAGGCCTGTTGAAGCTTTTAGGTAACTAAACACTTATTTGGCCTAGTTCCTAGTTTTAACCCAGTAGATTATGATTTGAATATCTGGACAAACTTCTAACTAACCAATGCTTTTACAAGGGAATATTCTAACCCTAGCTCCAAGTTGGTATGGCTTTGAAATCATTTCATTGCCTTGTATGATGGTTTTGTATTGTGTCCCTCCACTCCAAACTCAAGAAAGTAGAAAAATCATTAAATTTGAGTAGATCCTAGCTCTTTTACACTCAGCAACCTGTGTAGCTACTTAGTCCCTTATCACTCAAATCTTTTCTGTTTCTTCCTATATCAAGAGAAGTATCTTTCTAAGCTACAACTCCTGTAGCCAAGATTGAACTCTAGTAGCAACCAGAGTTGCTGGGTAAAATGCACCAACTCTCTCATGGTAATTGCAGGATTATAATTGATAATTGGAAAATGTTTTTATTGGGTAAATTTCCTATAACAGAGTAAATGGGAAGGGGAAATTCTCTATTCTTTCATGTGTTTCTTTCATGTGTCAGGAATAGAGAAATACCGTGTATAGGCACCAAATAAACTAATCTGTAATATAATGCTCTACCACTTACGTTACTAAGGACTTTTATAACTGAGGAAACTGAAGCTTGTAAAAGTTGTAGGAGTGCCTCAAAATTCCAAACGATTGACAGCATACTTAAAGCCAAATGTGTTTATATCCAAAGATGAAATCTCCTTTTACAAGGTTTTAATATGTGAATGCTATTTCCTTCCTACCAAAATCCTCATGCACACCCCTAGTCCCCAGCACCATCATCTCACATATAACATAGCCACACACTTTCACAAACTGCCATTTACTTAATATTCAAGAGAAAATGTGTAGTTTGGTTAAAGAGCAGACTTAGAAGGAAATGTAAAGTCCTCAGTTTAAAAGTCAGATCTGGGAACCAAATCCAGACCTTCTAACTCCAAGTGCTGGTGATTATTTCATTAAATAAATAGAACGGAGGCTCGGGGCCTATGGCTCAATCAGCTATGGTGCCAGCTACATACATAAGGTGGTGGGTTCAAATCCAGCCGGGCCCGCCAAACAACGACAGCTGCAACCAAAAAATAGCCGGGCATTGTGGAAGGCACCTGTAGTCCCAGCTAATTTGGAGGCAGAGGCAGGAGACTCACTTGAGCTCAGGAGCTGGAGGTTGCTGTGAGCTGTGATGCCACGGCACTCTGCCCAGGGGGATAGCTTGAGGCTCTGTCTCAAAATAAATAAATAAATACATAAATAAAAGGGAGAAAAAGAATACTTGAGTATAAAAAAATTCTTATATCTGTAAATTTATTCTTATTAATAATGAATCCTTCTCTAGGAACTTATTTTAATAGTTGATTATTATACAAATCAAGATGGTAATACATGAAAGTTAATTTTAAATAATTGAGTTAAAAATTTAAAAATGACTGTATCACACAGAAAATGTAGTCTTACCACAAAGAAATCAATGAAGTTGATTCTAACTCCATTTGAACTATGTGTTTTCACAATAAACACTGATTTCATAAGAATGTGTATGTCGATAAGCTAATGATACTTCTTTCAACTAAGAATAGAAAATATTTTAACATACAAAGGTGTATTAAATATTAAATAAACCTTTTTTTTAACCTCTTCTGTCTAGTTTTTCCATCCTGAGCTTTTGTGACAATTCATTTTCGTTTTCTTACCTTCCAAATGGCCTTACCAGGCCTTTTACTGAATCTTACGTACAGGGGCAGGTCTTTTGCAATAGGAATGGTTAGCATCAGAAAAAAATCTATTGACCAAAGATAATTGAAAATTCCTAGGTGCTTCTCCATCTTGTTACCCTTTAGCTTTCTTCTCTGTATCCATTATTTTGGAAAGCAAGTTCTATCCAAAGCCTAGCTTCTCAAGTTTGATTCTTCCTGGAACCAATGGCCCTCTGCTATTGTGAACTACAATGGAGGTCAAATTACAGATAAAAATCTTCTACTTCACTCGGACAATGGTATCTAAGAGGGCACGCATCATTAGAACTTATAGGAAATGAAGGGGTTCCAGCCAATCCTACATTCTGTTGCCTTGGCCATGGCTGTACGGTTTGTGTGAAAATAATATGTGAACACATAAGTACATATACCACACATATGTATGTGCATGTATGATGTTTAAAATTTTGTATAAACTTATAATTCGCCTTCTTATATTTAGCAATCAGATAAGTGCAATTCTTTATATTCAAAAGAATATACAAGTTTACCTTTAAACAATCTGGAAAATATTATGGCTTCAGATTAAAAAAATTTTCTATTATTCTTTCAATGACATATGCTGATAAAACTATCTCTTATATATACTCTTATTAATGTAGAAGAAATTAGAAAATTAATATCATCTTCTTCGGAGTTACCATGTAACTGACTTCTGAAGCTTACTGACTTGTCTTCCTTATAACCCGAAAAGTGTTTAAGCAGCTTCCCATATTTTTAGGTTATTCAGCGACAGGAAAATTTTGGTAGATGATTAATGCATTACCACATAGATTGAGAGGTGAGGAAGAAAGCAAGGAATAAGAAAAAGAAATGATATTAAAACACTGGGTGTGGTGGCTCATGCCTGTAATCTTAGCACTTTCGGAGGCTGAGGGAGTGGATTACCCTGAGGTCAAAGGTTTGAGACCAGCCTGAGAAAGAGTGAGATCCCCATCTCTAAAAAAATTAGCCAGGCATTGTAGCAGGTGCCTGTAGTCCCAGACACTTGGGAGGCTGAGGCAAGAGAATCACTGAGCCCAAGGCTTTGAGTTTGCTATGAGCAATAATGCCACAGCACTCTACCAAGGATGCCAAAGTAAGACTCTGTCTCCAACAAAAGAAATAAAAGAAAGAACGAAATGATATTGAAGAATCACAGACTATGTGCAATGCATTGATCCTGGCACAATCACAGTCCTTGAGTGGGGCCTAAAAGTGTGAAATGGAGGAGTGAGAATGTGTCTGAAAGAACAAAGGCTACGATACAGGAGTCGCCCTACTGAGGATACTGGAGACCAGAATAGTGGTTGCCCTCCTGAAACAGGAAATTTTATTTTGTAATTTCATATAGGAATGAGATTACATTGTGTGTACAAGTGTGGGGTCCTAAGCACTGCCCAGGCCAAGTGCCCATGAAGCCAGCCCTACTGAAGGATGGTTTAGAGGACCTCTACTGGGTATAAAGTCTTGCTACCTTATAAGCAATAGGGAAAAATAATCTCTGAAGCAAGGGAATGACTTGAAAGCAGCCACACAGGGAGGGTTTTACTAATGGCAGCATATAGACTGAACTGGGCCAACCTCAGACTAGAGACAAGGATAGGAGTTCAGAGCTTATTATAATGATCATAGCCTAAGGAGGAAGCTTGCACCAGTATGGAGGAAATGGAAACAAAGGGAAAAATAATGAAATCAGGCATATCTATGTCTAGATAGGTAAATGATAGATAAATTTGGATATCATGACAGATTTTTAAAAAGAAAAACAAAAAAGATGCAACACATTTTTGTTTTGTTTTATTTCACTTTTAATTGGAAGACTACAAAAATGATGGTAGGACATACAAATTGGAAGCACTGTGAGCGGTACACGCTTTGGGTGTGAAGTTAATGAGATCAAGTGGGAGCTGCCTGGTCAGGTAACAGTTGGAGACCTAAAGCAGGATTCAGCTCAATTTAAAGAACTTTCTGAACATGTAAACTTTAAATAATAGAACACAGTACCTTAGAAAAGGGTGCTTTCTTGTGTCTATAAATATTCACATTTTTGACCCCTGTGTTACTGTCTTACTGCTGCTCTAATAAATGACCACAGAGTTGGATTCAAAGAATAGCCATCCCTGTGCTGAGTCTGTTTCCCTACCATTTTCATCTTCTAGAACAGAGCAGTGGTTCTCAACCTTCCTAATGCTGTGACCCTTTAATACGGTTCCTGTGGGTCACAACCCACAGGTTGAGAACCACTGTTCTAGAACCCACATTCATTCCTTGGTTCAGGATCTCTTTCTTCATCTTCAAGGACAGCCAAGGTAGGGTCTTGGAGGTCAGGATATGCCATGCCAGAATGTGCTGCCTTGTCGTTTCTATCAGTGTGAGCTGAACATACTTGAGAACCAGCAGACATAAAAAGGCTTCTTTAATCTATCCTTTTCTTCCTAGGAATAGGCCATAAAATTCCCACAAGAAAAATGCCTTCCCTATATCAAGACAGGAGAACATTCCATCACCAGAGATGGAGTGCTGATGTTTAAATGGATCTGGTCTAAGGGATATACTAAAATAATCCTAATCTTACACTAGCACCCCCTCCCTCAGGATGTCTCCTAGGCAGTTCACCACAATTTACTACTTCATCACACACTTCATTCTTTGTCTTATTAGTTCTACATAGATTTATCCTTTTATTTTTTAAATTTAAAAAGTGGGAAAACCTCTGCTCTGGTCTCTTCTTCAGGTTTTTCTCTTGTGAAGGGCCTATGTACATGTAAAAATTAAATAGAATGTGCACACATTTCTCCCGATAATCTATTTAATTTACTTTATGTCAGTGTAACTGTTAGGCCCAT
This sequence comes from Galagoides demidoff, assembly GCA_963574575.1. Taxonomy (NCBI): domain Eukaryota; kingdom Metazoa; phylum Chordata; class Mammalia; order Primates; family Galagidae; genus Galagoides; species Galagoides demidoff. The sequence continues at coordinate 4,284 of CAUYQV010186837.1, read as the reverse complement.
GTGCAGATCCTGAAAGAACGGAGAAGACTCTTTTCCCTCTCCAACAGTTCCATCCTCACCCCACCCCCTGGTGCTCCCCGCACCCCCTTTTCTTCCCTTCCCCAACACTTTTTACTCTTGTCTTCTTCTCTGACTCTGACAATTTTACCTTCTTTCCTTATTAGGATTTTGTAATTTTATTGGTCCCACTTGGGTAATCCAGGATAATCTCTCTACCTCAGAATCCTTCCTTTAATCACATCTGCAACATCCTTTTGCAAGTTAAGGTAACAGTCATGGCTTTGGGGAATAAAGATGTGATTGTCTTTGGCAGGGATTATTATTCTGTCCACCACAATCACTGCCAAGGATTTTCATTTGTTAGAGTATAGGCTAACTTCCATCTAGTTTTTTTAAGTTCTAAGATTCAATGGTTCTAAGAGACTTTCTTCAATGTAAAGAAGTAGGGAAATTTGACAAAAGTATAAGCCAGAGCAGGAAATACAGACTGGATTTAGCCAAATTGAAGTTATTACTCTGAAACAATTCCCCAGTTGTAGAGGTGGATGAATGGACTGCACATTACTGGGAGTTAAAACTGGCTAGGATGGTTAGAAGGGTAATGTGGCCAGTTATAGAAAGAAAATAGAATAATGAGATGGAAACTTATAGAATACGTATTTAGACAATTACCATATGCTGCTCCCAGAGAAAATCTAACTGATAGCTTAGATAAAAGATTACAAGACGTGGTATTTCAGTTTGTTAGCATTTTCAAATTGTTGCTACTAACGGGTTTCACCAAGAAGCAAAATATAATTCAATTATATCATTCATCATGTGAAGAAGTGAGTGAACATATCAAGACACACAGGATGAAATTCAATGGAAATTCACAAAGAGTAATTTGTCCAACATAATTTTGTTATAAGAACAGCTAAGAGAGAAGATGAGAGAGAGAGGCAAAACCTATGAAATAGAATCATATATAATATATCTTGCCCTGATATTTTATGCTAAAGTACTTCCACTTCAAATGAAGAAAAGTTATACAGAACATGGGGTGGGTGGAGATCTTTAAACAGAGAATCCCTTCACATAGCCTGGTTTTTTTATATATATATAAAAAATCATATGTTATATATATGTTACTCTGAGACAGTTCCCATATATAACATATATGAAAAGCATATATATATATATCAGGCTATGTGAAGGGATTCTCTGTTTAATGATCTCCACCCACCCAATAGTGTATATATATATATTTTTTTTTTTTTTTAATTTTTGAGACAGACTTTTATTTTGTCACCCTCAGTAGAGCACCCTGGTGTCACAGCTCACAGCAACCTCAAACTGTTGGGCTCAAGCAATCCACCTGCCTCAGCCTCCCAAATAGCTGGGCTACAGGGGCCCACCACTAGCTGGGCTAGTTTTTCTATTTTTAGCAGAGATCAGGGCTTGCTCTTTCTCGGGTTGGTCTTGAACTCCTGAGCTCAGGCAATCCACCCACCTCTGCCTCCAGAGTGCTAGGATTACAGGCGTGAGCCACCGGGCCAGCCTGCCTGATTATATTTAAGACAACTGCCAGCAAACATTGACCAGGGTAAGGGAACAGGTAAAAGAAGAAATAGAAATATTGGTTGTCTTCTCAGTCAAAACTTGACATTGTCTACTGAATTTTTCAGGAATGATGTGACTCTATTTAAGTGTACACATTTGATTATCTTTCTATTGAATATGTTAGTTTGTAACGCTATGGCACCAGCTCTGTAAATTGAGTTATAGAAAACTGACAGTAATGAAAACAATTTTTATCCATAGAAGTACAAATAAATTTAGTCCAGTAGAGACACAATTGATTTCTGTGCTGTAGAAATTACGATCCCAAAGATTACATTTAGTAGGATCTTGGAACATTAAATAATTTCATTTTGCATATTAGCAAATTCGTATTAGGATTTCTGACCTCACACACATGTGTGCACACACACATATATAATTTTCAAAAATCTTTTAACTGCCTTTAACAGTTTATTTTTCTTTCATTAATGAAAGAGTTGAATAAAGCCTTTTGTGTATTAATTTTATATTTGTATGAGTTATTGTTGTCTGAATATTTGTTTCCCGCCAAAATCCTATCTTGAAATCCTAACTTCCAAAGTGAAGGGCTCCCCCTTATTCTCTCATTTAGAAGGAGAATAAGGGGGAGCCCTTCACAATAGGGTTAGCACCTGTATAAAGAGGCCCCGAGGAACTGACTTGCCCCTCCCATCGTGTGAGAGCACGTAGAAGGTGTCATTTTTGAGTGAACGAGCCACTTACAGGCACTGAATTTGCACTAGATGTTGGACTTCCCAGCTTCCTGAACTGTGAGAAATAAATTTCTGCTGTTCATAAGCTCATGCAGTTTATAGAACACATGGTCCCTTGACTTACAGTTGTTTTACTTAACAATTTTTTTAACTTTATAGTGGCAGGGGGCAATATGAGTTCTTTGGAAACTATACTAAATGCAAGAGTATCCATACAACCATTCTGTTTCTTTCAGTGGAGTATTACATGATACAGTAAAACACTTTTTTATAAAATAGCCTTTCTGTTAGATGATTTTGCCCAACTATTGGTTAACGTAAGTATTCTGAGCACATTTAAGATAGGCTATCCTAAGCTATGATTTTGGGTAGGTTAGGTGTATTAAAAGTATTTTTGAGTAAGTGTAGAGATATCTCTATTGTGTTATACCAGCCCAATGGACTGAGTAATAGCTTTAGCTTTTTGAGAATTTGTGTTCACATAACCCTTATTTGAGAAAGTATAGATAGAGATATAGATGGGTAAAACAATTGTTTTAAAGACTCAGTTATTAAGATATAAATTTAAACAAATATTTTAAGGTAAAAAAGAATTTGAATCTACAACTTTTTCATGCCGTCCAACTACTGAGCATGTAGGTATCCCCAAACATCAGCTCATTTACCTGGCTCTTTATTCATTATAATAGTGATTCCAGGATTCTCCCTGGTAAATCACCTGGAGGGATCATTCTGCATTGCCTCAGTTTTCAGAGGGTCAATCTTTCTTTCTTTTTTTATTGTTTTAGGCTACTTGAGGGTACAAACAATAGGTTCCAATGTTTGCATTTGTTAGGTAAAGTCTCTCTTATAATTGTGTCCCACCCCCAGTACACCCCAACCTTGTTTCTACTCAGTGGTACACACCCATGCTCCTTCCTCCTCCCCTGTCCCCACTCCCTTGTTCCCCACCCACATTGAATTAATTTGCTTTTTTCTCTTATGTGGGCGTGTATTAGATCATCTATTGGCTTCATATTAGAATTGAGAACATTGGATTCTTGCTTCTTCATTCTTGTGATACTTTACTAAGTATGTGTTCCAACTCCATCCACGTTTAATACAAAAATATATCCCCACTGCAATAGAGCAGCATATTCTAAAAATCTATGATTTCTCTTTTGGGTGAGTGGGTCATTATTAAAATGAAACTGGGTATCAATTGGAGTTCTATTTTCCCTAGTGATTTCAATCAGAACACACAGTTTGGGTGAAAGCACATTTCTGTTCTTAAATTTCATTCTCAAGTGTATGTGTTCAAAATGTAGGAAATGCAAAATAAGTAAACATTTGAAGTTTTTCTTTGTCTGATTTAACTATATCATCCATAAAAGTGTTGCTAATGTCATAGTGCCATGACACTTTCGTGCCATACAATATACATAAATTTCTTTTAGAGAAGCTAAATTTGGGCAATGCTCCTTTCAGTCTTATGATTTAGATAATTTTGAGAACACAACAGCCCTGCAGCAAAACAGTCAATAAATTATTAAAAAGTGCTGAGAATTGCTTTATGCCTGTAAAGAACTAAATAAGAATCATCTAATCTTAGTAGTTTTTAACCTTTAAAACCCAAACTGGAAAATGTCCACATGTAAGTATTTTGTCCAAAGTTGATATTTCTTACGTTTAAGATCATAAGAGCAAAAAAGATGTAAACTTTGGGTCTATGTCACTTCCTACACTTAATTTACTCATCAATATATCCATAAGTAAATTTGTTAACTTAAGTAAGTGTAAATATTTCAAAGAGGAAAAAGAAATTAAATCAATTAAAGAAAAAGTGTAGGCATCTAAAAAGAATAAGAAATTAAATCAATTAAAGAAAAAGTGTAGGCTCAGCGCCTGTGGCTCAAGCGGCTAAGGCGCCAGCCATGTACACCTAAGGTGGTGGGTTCGAATCCAACCTGGGCCTGCCAAACAACAATGATGGCTGCAACCAAAAAACAGC